>PVJX010037337.1:0-17045 GCA_004027295.1 Dolichotis patagonum
TGTCCCAGGTGGAACATGGGCAGAGAGCAGGAGCCTCCATTTTGGCAAACCACTGGAGGGTCCAGGTGTAGTTCCCCCTCCCACATGTTCCTCAGAAAATCAGGTGGGGTTTGTCCAGCAGCCTCAGGGCAAAGTTGTTCTTTGTTCCCTGTTTCTAAGGAAAAGTGGGAAGTAGAGGGAAAGGGGATGGTGTTATGATAAGTTAAGCTCCTAACGAAAGCCTTGAAATATTCCCCATCTTCCATCCATCCATTCCAGCTCCTTCAAAGGCAGTGTTATTTGTCCTGGCACTGCCTGGGGCCCAGAGAAGCAGGAAGCACCTATTTCAAATCAGTTAAGTACTGACAGTCCAAAGATTCCATCTCATGGTGGGGATGAGGGGGCGATGATGCCAGCTTTGCTCAGTTAATCCTTTGGTAAGACCATTATTCCAGCACAGGTTTGACTAGAAGAATTTTAAATTGTGATATTTTTATATTTGATAATGTATAAAATTGCCTAATCTGCTTTAGGGACATCATCCAATTTGGATTAGGGCCACTTTGGTATGAGACAAAATAAGGTACTTAGAATAAAATCCAAACTCTTTTCGATGGCTTTCCAGGTCTTCTCTGATGAGACTGCCTCTGCTCTTACCCTATCTCATACTATGTACTCAGGGCTTCAGCCGCTCTGGCATTCTTTGTAATATTTGGACATGCAAGATTCATGCCTGCCTTGGTCCCTTTGCACCAGCTGTTGCTTTTGCTCCCCCAAGATATTCACAGAGTTTGTTATCTTTCCAGTCTCAGATGAATGTCACTCCTTGGACACCTCTGAACACCATGCCTGCAGTCAACCTGTATTTAGCACAAACATTATCTGCATTTCTCTTACTTAATTCATTTGTGTTTTGTTTACCTCTGTCTCCCTCATCTAGAATGTCAGTATGTCAAGGCCTAGGATACTTGTCTTGTTTACTGCCACCTTCCCTTGCAGCTAGAACAGTGCCTGGCACTACTGGGAGTTCAGTGGAGAAGGTAAGCTCCATGGGAACGAGGACCTTGTATATCTGGTTTATCAATGTACGCTAGTGCCAGGCACATACATAATAAGTGCTCAAGAAATTCCTGCTAATTAATGAAGAGAACCTTGTAGACAGAAGATGCCCTGAGCTTCAGCTCTGGGGCTAGTGCAGCTCAGCAGCCTGTACTGTCATGTGATTCTGTCATCTCTTTTGCCATTCCATGGACAGGTCCTCTCTTCACCCTTTCTCAGTTACCTCTATCTCACAGTGCCTCTGCACAAACCCTGCACACATTTAAAATGGAAGAATCCTTGTAACATTTAGCAGCATAATTTTGAGGATATAACGTATACACAGAAAAACAATATGGCTCAGAAATCTGCCCCATCATTATCTCTCTGCTTATCATTCGCTGTCTCCAGCCTTGGAAAGTACTTTCTATTAGTTCCTTTGAGAAACAAAAGAAATTAAGTTGTTTTTGTTATTTCTTTTATCTGGGCACCATACAGCACCTCAGTTTCATGTTAGAACTACTTTACCCACCATTCTTTGATGATCTCAGTACCAGCTTCCCTTTGCCCTTCTTCAAATCCTGTGCTTCCCCCTCACTCCCTGCCAAGCACTGTGTGCTCACTACCATCCCAGTCTCAATATAACATATGGAAAGAATCTGTAGGCTTCTTGCCCCCCACAAGTCTGTGAACTGGTTAGTGATGGAGATATGTCTTCTATCTCTGTCTCTCCAGCACTTAGCATAGTGCCTGTAAGTTCTCAATACCTTCTGGAAAAACTTCTCTCCAAGCTCCATTTCCATTTTTCCATTTAAACTCTGTTTTTCTAAAAGTTTCCAAGTCATTGCCCAGCTCTTCTCCTACACTCCCATAAATTACAGTTTGCTCAGATCTCCCCTGTTTTAGACCTCATTGTCCTTGCAGGTAATTTCTAGCATCAACACTAGCATTTGTACAGTACTTGACAGTTTATAAAATGATCTTCATATACATGATCATTTCACTAGATCCAGGCCGCTTACATTTCCTCTGGCCTCCATTCAGATTGATGTTTCTGGGTACACATTTACTGGCATTGATTATGTGCCATGATTGAATTGGGGTATTTTATCTTGCAATCTTCTAGAAACTTTATTGTGCAGACCTGCCAGATATGCAGATATGGATATTACTACAAAAGAGGGAATCAAATCCCAGGAGTCCCCTATCCCTAGTGCCTCAGACTACCACTCCACATTTAAGGCCCATTTGTGCTCTGGACTGGCCTTCTCCTGAATGTGCCCACCCAGACTTGTCAAAATTCAAGTGCCGCTGCAGAATCAGGGAGCATTGTGATGACTTGTCAGGAAGGAGGAAGGGTGGTACAGCGGGAAGTGCTATGGTCTGGGGTGGAGACCCCAGACCAAGTCCTGACTCCTTGGAATGGACATAATTCTGCATTCCCAGTTCTTCCTCAAGGTCATTAAAGGATTGGATTTTGTGTCACAGGGGACTTGTGAGGGTAAATTCAAATGTGAAGGTTCATTTATTTCTGGTCCTACAGGAGCCTCCTCCATCCCCATATGAGTGTGAGCATCAGTTGCCTCAGAGACAAATAGGCACGTTTCACACAACTCCCTCTTCCAACCAGTCTAGACACACATTGCATGGTCTCTGTTCTGTCATCATTTGAATCAGTAAAAATCGTGAATGTTTGCTGAGCATTTACTAGGTGCCAAGAACTATTCTAAGCACTCTACATGCTTGTAGTCCAATCTTTGTAATGCAATAAGTGCAACGTCCCTAGAAATGTATACTCCTACATAGGCAAGCAGGGAGTCTACAAATAAAGGTGCTGTTCTTCTATGGTTTCAGTGTATATGCTTTTTATTTTATTGCCTTATTGTACTAGCTAGGACATTGAGTACAATATTGAATAACATGGTGAGTGGAAGTGGTGAAACCAGACACTATGATAGCAGACCGTTAAGAATGTTTTTAGCACTGGGCCTGGTGATGCATGCCTTGTAGTCCCAGCATATGGGATACTGAGACAGGAGGATTGCCACAAGTTCAAGACCAGGCTACACAGTGAGTTACATGCCACCCTGAACTACATAATGAGACCCTGTCTCAAAAACAAAACAAAACAAAACAAAACAAAACAAAACAAAACAAAACGAATGACGTTAGCTACAGGTTTTTGTAGATGCCTTTTTTCTAGTTAAGAAGGTTTGCTGACAGATGTTTGTTGTTTTATTTTTAATCATAAGCATCATATTTTGTTATTGAAATGATCATATTGGCTTCTTTTTTAGTCCATTGATATAGTGAACTACACTAAAAATTTATATAGTTGTGCTATTATTTCTTCCCTTAAATGTTTGGTAGAATTTACTAGTGAAGCTAACTCTACCCAAAATTCTATCATGGAAAGGTTTTCAAGGAGCAGTGCAATTTATTTAATAGATATAAAGCCATTCTGGTTGTTTCTCCTGAAATGAATTTTGGAAATCTGGTATTTAGTGTTTTTCAAGGAACTTCTTCACTTCATCTAGATTTTCAAACTTACAGGCATGATGTTCTTTTTAATTCCCACCCTATAGCAGGGATTAGACCCCACAGCCTCCTCACAATTCCCCAGCCCTCTTGTATTTTTGAAGTGTTTAGAAACTGTAGTGAAACTCAGCCTGTTAATGTTCATGTGATTTTTGTCTTTCTCGAGCCACCTGGAAATTTTCAATTTTACTCAACTTTTTAAGGAAAGAACTTTGGGTTTTATGGAATTTCTTTGTTTTTGTGTTTTCCATTTCATTGATCTTGTATACATTTTTTTCTTTCTACTTTCTTTGGTTTTATGTAATTATATTCCTAGTTTCTGAAGGTAGAATCATAGATCATTGTTTTTTACTTTTCTTTTTTATTTAATGCTCTAAATATTTGTCTAAACATTGCTTTAGGTTCATTTTTTTCAGTCCAAAAACTTTTAATTCCCTTTGTGATTTTTTTCTTTAACTCATGAGTTATTTAAAAATGTATTATTTACTCTCCTAATCTTTGAGAACTTTGCATGTATCATTTTTATTTCTAGTTTAATTCCACGATCAAAGATTGTATGGTTTTATTCTGGCACAATAAATTACCAGTTTTGCAACCTAGAATATAATTCATCTTAATGACTTATATGCATCTGAAGATAATGTAGATTGTACTGTTGTTGGCTAGAGTATTCTGATTATGCAGTTAAGTCAAAATTGTTGATGGCATTACAACCCTGTTGATCTTCAGTCTACTTTATCAGTTACTGAGAGAACATTCGTTTTCAACTCTGGCTGTGGTTGTCATTTCTCCTTTCATTATGCTTTATGTATTTTGAAGCTGTATTTATAACTGCATATGTCTTGGGGGTCATTAAATCCTTATGATGAATCAACCCTTTAATTGTATTATTATAAAATAGTCTTTTTATCCCTAGTAATATTCCTTTCTCTAAAGTCTACTTTGTCTGACATAGTCACTGTAGTTTTTGTTTTGACCAGTATTTTCTTGGTATATGTATTATCATTCTTTTACTTTTTAAAAGGACCTTGTAGGTCACAAACAGGATTTTATTTGTTACTATTAAAAATCTGGATTTTAAACAGACTCTTGGACTGGTGGTTCGTATCCATCAGCTCATTCAACTTTAGCACCAGTCTTATACCCAGTAGCTTTTACAGGGCTACTGCCTTCATCATGAAGCTCCACGAGTTTTCCCAATTCAAACTTGGGCTTCTTCAGCACTTTTACTTTTCTGTCGAAAACAGCGTGAAGAGGACAAATAGACTGGCAACCCTTTTCTATATCTTTCCCAATGTTGTCTGGAATCAGTTTAATGACCACTTCCTTGAAATCATTTATTTGCCTGCATGTCTCAGGTTATGATTTCCATCATCTTCTTCTGGATTTGGTGGATTTGTTGGTGCTGAGCATAAGAGGTCTTCTGTATCTGATTGTTGCATTTGTAGTAAACCCAACACAGAACAAATGAAGCAAATAACCATCGGTTGTCTTGACATCAACATGAGCTTTGATCATGGTCTGCCATTTTTTTTACCATAGAACACATTTTGTCACAGGTGAGATACAGGCCATGGAAGTTAGTCAAGCAGTTTTGCCCTGAGCATCTTCAGTAATTAGCTTGAATTTCCTAAAGGCAACTTCATCATTCTGCAGATCAGCAAGGCTGACTTCAAACACACGACTTTTGTGCCCATAAGATGCAGTTTTGGTTCCTTGAGTTCTAGTGACCAGTGTTTTTCCAGTATTTCTTATGTTGAACATAGCCAGTGCCTTCACATCATACCAGTCATTTTTTAGAAAATGGATCAACCACTTTCTTCTTGGCTCCCTTTTTGCTGCCTTTCGTAAGGTGCTTATTCTTGCCTACTGCCATGGTGCTACCCAGCCAAAAGGCAAAAGAACCTTTCAAAGAGTATTTCTTATAAAGGATATTTTTTATTTTATAAGTGTCCCATGTATACTTTTTTGCTTTATTTTGTATTGAATATTTTTTATGTCCCTTGTTGGCTTATTAGCCATATTGCTGTGTTTTATTTTTTAGTGGTTTGCTGTGTGGTGATATACATGTTTATGTATATCTTCAAATAATATGCAACTTGTATATAATATAAAAAATCTTACATATTCTATTTTCTAGGCCTGGTTTTTGTATATAGTTGTCATATATTTTACCTTATATTTTATTAATCCCACAGTACGGTTTGCATTAGTCAACATTTTAAAGAGATTTCAAAAATGAGTAGAAGTGTATTTCAGTTTGCCCATATATCTGCTCTTCCTGGTTCTATTCATTCCTTTGTGCAGATCCAAATTTCAATCTAGTATCATTTTTCTTTTCTATGTTAATCTATTATCACTTTTCTTTTCTATGGAATTTTTTCTGTAACATTTCTTGTGGGCAGTTCTAGTGATAAATTATCTCAGCTTTAATCAGAAAAAGTATTCTGCTTTCATTTTTAAATGATATAGAATTCTAGGTTGACAGTTTTTCCTTTCAGTGCTTAACACTATTATTGTCTTCTGGTTTGCATAATTTATGACATGCTGTCTACTCCCTTGCCTTGATTTTTTTTTATCTGTGATATTCTTTTTCCATTAACTGCTTTGAAGATTTTTCTATCACTGGTTTTTAGCACTTTGTTTATAATGTGCCTTAATGTGGTTTACTTTGTGTTTATTTGGAGTTTCTTTAATCAACAGATTTATTGATTTCAACAATTCTGATCAGTTTTTACTATTTCTTCAAAAATTTTTTCTGTGTTCCTTTTATTTGGGGGATTCCAATTATATATAGGTTAGATCACTTGTTAATGTCTTGCCAGTAACTGATGCTGTATTCTTTTCTGGTTTTCAGTCTTTTTTGTCTCTTTGCTCTATTCTATTGCTGTTTCTTCAAATTTGCTGATTCTTCTGTTGTGTCTGATATAATGATAGTCTCATGTACTATATTTTTATCTCATTTATTGTATTTTTTATTTTTGGAAATTTCACTTGGGTTATTTTTCTTTCATTTCTGTCTTTATGTTCATCATTTTCTCTAGATTCTTGAGCATCTGTATTATGTTTTAATATTCTTATATGCTATTTCTCTTATCTGTGTCATTCCTAGGTCATTTTCTATACATTGATTTTTTCTTCTGGTTATTGACTTCTTTCCTTTTTGCATACCTTGTTATTTTTTTCATTAGATGTTAGGTAGCCAGTGACTTTTACTTTGTTGGGTGTTGATTTCTTCCTTTTGTATTTATAGGGTGTTAAGCTTTGTCAGTTTGAGTCTTACAAAACCTCAGTAGAGAAAATGGAACCATTTTTTCCGTAGGGCTAATTTCTTCAAGGCTAATTTAGTTGTATTACTAAGATGGTAACTTTCTGAGCCCTACATGATACTTATTACAAGATTTGTCCACTTTGGCTTATGGGAACATGAACTTCCAGCCCTATTTAGGCTTGTGCAAGGTATAAGGTTCTGGACATTGTTTGACCTTCTGTTTTGTAGTGATTCTCCAGCTTCATGGAGTATTATTCCTTGTGTCTGTGAATTAATATCTACCAAAGATGTAAGGAGATCCCTTTCAGATCTCCAGTGGCTCTTTCTAGTAATTTGTCCTGAATAGTCTAGGTACCTCAGTCTTCTTGAACTCTAAGAATTCTATGATCTATTATGGTTCTTCTTTCCTTGCTGAGTTGAAAATTGAATCACAGCAGTAGAATGAGAAAATTGTGGAGACTACCTTGTACAGTTCCTCTCTCAGGGATCATAATCCTACACTGCCTATTATCCAGAAAGAAAATACTTCTTTCATATTTTTATATGTTTTTAGGTGTTTAAAAACAGCAAGGTAAAGCTAATCTATCACTGTATCATAGCAGTATGTATTTTCATTACCTTTACTTTAAAGATGAAGAAACTGAGGCACAGAGAGATTGAGCAATATGTAACCTTATTTGTAAATGGTAGAGTCCACATTTGAGGCCTGGTCAGCATTCTCCACTGAACTATCAGTTCCTTGAGGCCAAGGACCTTGCTAGTCTTGTTCACTGCTATTTACTAGGCACCTGGCACAGTGCCCTACCTGTGCTACACCCATGGAGTTGGGACGCAATAAATGAATGAATGAATGATGGATGGATGAATGAATGAATGAATGATGACCAATCTGGAACTACATGGAGTTTTGCCCAGGAAGGAGAAACGAGGCACTCAGTCTTCATTATTCCACACCCAAATTGCTGTTAGGTTTTTGTAGTCCTACCTGAATGACCTGCGTGATTATGTGATTAGCATGTCACAGGATCTCTGGGCCCCAGCAAATACTTCTTCATGTACTCTTCCACATACCGTGCAGCACCCTTGTGTGTAAGCAGCAGCTGCTACTTTCTAATACCAAATCTGTTGTCTGGCTCCCACATTGAAACGTATCATTTTAATCATGTACTTTCAAGCCAGGAAACCAATTTGCATTACAAAAGTCAAATTCCTTTCCCTGGTGACAGGCATGCAAAAGACCTGGCTTCCTTTTCACTTTTGTCCAGAATGTAAGGTTCTGGATATGTAGGAACCTGTCTTAGCCTGAGTTGGGGCTACAAATAAAAGCAAAAGGGTCTTCTGGCATAGCATACCTCTCTGCCAGCCTCTCTGCACCATCCCCTACATTCTCTGGAATGGTGGAGGAAAGGGAGCCAGAAGTCCCTCCCAGTGGCGCCCCAATTCAAAACCATAGCTCTGTTTCAGATGGTGCCAGAGCAGTTGATTGAAAATTATATGTCTGTTTCCACATCTGCATAATTTTGCATATTTATTTAATGGTCAAATAAACTCATTTGGAATCTCTCATTGCTTTTGTTTCCTTTCTGCTTTTGACATATCATCTAGTTCTGGCTCAGTCTTGAAAAATGACCAGTTCTCATCTCTGTTTCTCAAAGGGAAATAAATAGGCTCTTCTCAGGAGGCTTTTAGTGCCATTCTGATCTGGCCTCCCAGAATTCTCTTCTTTGCCCCACAACCCAGGCAGTGGGGCCTGGGCAATGTTCTGGTCATCTGATGTTCGTACGTGGCTGGGCTGTCAGAGGAGTGGAAGGGGTGAGGCATGATTACTTGTCAGCAATATTTCAAGTGGATAGGTTGTTGGGCTGCCCTGCAGATGAGTTTCTCCCTGGGGACTAAGCTGCTGTCACTGTGGGTAATTGGATTCCTGCTCCCCAGCAGGACAGGCACTGGTAACCTTTAGGATTAATTACTTCAGTGGACCTCAGCTGTCTACTCCGGCTAGCTGTCCTTCCTACTTTGATCAGAAAGCCCCAGGGGCTTGGTGTCAAGTGCTGGGTATAGAACAGGAGTCAGCCAGACACTTCTTGATCTGAGATAACTGCCCATGTATGCCCGCAGGCCCCAAGGATGGTGCTATGCCTCACCTCCCAAGCTCATTCCAAGTGTAGCCCTTCTGGTAGGGAAAAGGGAGTCTTCAGTCAATGGTTGTGTGAAGTCAAGACCATTCTAAAAAGAAACACCAAGCTTGAAACTGCCTCTCCCCCAGGTACTCAGAGAGAATGTCACCTCATAAGATAAACAGTGTGGGAGTCTCTTACAGCAAAAACAAAACTACCTCTGTGGCTCTGAGGCCACTGAAAATGCATTCCTGCTGTGGTTTTGCACCAGAATATACGACCTATATGGGAAGCCATTGCATGGCACCATCTTTGACAGCACAGAGGGTCTGTAATGGCAGTGGCTGACATCTGTTGAATACTCACCCTGAGCAAGAACTTCGCTGCATTTAGTCCCAACAGCACTATGCAGGATGTGCTGATATGATCCCTGTGTCTTAAAGATGACCTGAGAGCTGCTCATAGGCAGAGCCTTCAAAACATGGTGTCTCCCTGATATCTTTGGAGGTCTTGATAATGGGTCTTTTCCATTTCTACTCTGAGAGCAGGACGGGGTGATAACCATGATCACACTAGGTTCTGTAATTTAGGGCTTCTATTGGCACAGGGAAAAATTAGTCCCTGTGTCTACTGAAGGTCAATTACATGATAGTTGCAACCTTACAGGGCCTTTTGCTTTCTATGCAATCATTTGCTATGTGTATATATCTCCTATCTCATTCTGATCAATAATCCTCAGTCTTCATATACATGTTAACACTGACCAATGTCCTGTGTCTTTGTCCCTTGGTCAGACTGGAAGGAGGCCATGACTGTACCCCACTAACAAGGTCCTCCTACACTACCCTGCATTCCACACAGTTCTAGTAGTTGGCAATGAGCAGTGTGCCATGATGAGACTTTCCTGGAAAGCCTGATTGGCCACTCATCTGTTTCCGCTGCCACACACCCGCCCAGATGGCAGTGGGTGTTGCCATGACAATGTAATGGGAAGCAATCACACCTGTTGTGGGGCAGGACTGTTGACTTTCGTGAAAGAGCATGTGTAAGACTGGGAAAAAGATGAAAGAAACAGACCTTCTTGGAGCCAGAAAGAAAGGAAGTTAATTCAGAATTGAGATGCCTGTCTTCTGAATTTTAAATGTCCACCTAATGCCTATGGAAACCTGCCAGCCTCACATTATTTTCCTACTGTCAATAAAGGTACAGGACCAGGGAAATAGACTCATTTGAACCCAAAACTTAGCTTCAGATATGAAAAAGTCCTTGCTGTTCTAGTTTTTTATTTCATTCTCATCTTCTCTTCATCCTTTCCTTCTCCCCAGCAGCAAAACCTCCAAAACAACTGGGGAACACAGTAGGTGGTATTTTTATGTTAACCTTGGAGAAGAGCTCTGATTCTGCTTTTCTGAGGCAAAAAGTGTGGAATTAAGTTAAAGAAAGACTCAAGAAAAATGAACTCATGTCAAAGTGGAAAGTCACTGGTATGTGGGAGGAGGGGGGCTGGGTGATAAGGGGAGCCCTGGCAGGAGCAGGGAAGAGTAGCCCCAAACAGGAGTGACCCTAAGTCCTTCCAGTTCTTTTACCACCATTCACATGGCTCAGAGTAATCATCCCAGATAGACTCTGGAGTTCCTTTCCTGGCTCTCCTACTTTCCAGATTACAAGTATAAACTTGGACAAGCCACCTCATATTGATTTCCTTCCATCTTTACTGGAGGACTCAGTCAACTGAGCAAATTCTGAAAATTCCCATCAGTCTTGACTGTTACTTTAACTGTACAACTTAAGCAAATTATTTTACCTCTCTGAGTCTTAATTTACTTGCTAGTGAAATGCAAAATTATATCTTCCTCAATGCAAATATTTGCAAGAATTAAATTAACCAATATGTGGAAAAGGTCCAGCTGCTTTCCAGATGTACAATAGGTGCTAAAGAAATGCCAGTCAAAAAGCTCATTCTTTTGTCCCCTCCTCACAAACATGTACCTGTTTTACATGCCTCTTTGTTTTCTCTTCCTTAATTATTGAGTATTTGCACAATGCTGACCTGAGCTAGGTGTGGTAGAGCATCCATTAATACAGAAGGAATGCACTACCTCCAGATGCATTCAGGATACCTGGGGAGAAAGAACAATGCAAGTCAAAGCTTATGACTGCATCATGAAGTGCCAGTAGCTCACAAATTCTCCAGTGACTGTAGTCAAAAGGCAGTACAAAGGCTTGACTCACATGGTTGTTAGCTGATCTCAGTCCCTCACCACACGTGGCCTGCCTCTCGACATGACAGATGGCAGGTGACCTTGGAGCAGCTGATTTGAGAGAGACACTCTTTTTTAAAATTTTATTTTATTTTATTTTAAAGAGAATAAAACATAAGAGGGCAGAACAAAGCAGATCAGAACAGAACAACATAAGCAACACAGCACTTTACAATAAGACAACCGGACATTAACAGTAGCTATCAAAATATCTCTTTCTCTGCTATAGTTGAGCATACTTTCAAATACAATAATATCAAACATACCAAAATAGTATAAAACCATTCAAAAGAATGAAAGAATTACAGGACATTGTGCACCAAATAACAGAGAATGATCAATGGCTACTATAGTATTTCATTTTCAATAAAAAATTTTGTTTATACTATCACATGTATTAAAATCCCAATAAGACACAACATGATAGAACCTATGGTAATAGCAGAGTAGAAGCATGGTAGGACTTTTAAGCAAGACAATATTAAATCAGCAATGGCTGCCATAATGTTTTGTTTTCTTCAAAACAGCTGTTCATACCATCACGCATAATAAAGTCAAACAAAACAGAATAAAACCATTCCAACTGATGAATGAAAACATTGAAAGGCTTCAAAGCAATGAAATAGGAAATCATGATTACCATAAAATCTTATATACTCTTACCAACTCTCATACTAGAGAGACTATACGGTATTTACACATGTGAGTTTGATTTATTTCGCTTATGAGTATAGTCTCAAGTTGTGTCCATTTATTTATAAATAGCTCAATGTGATCATTCTTTATAGCTGAGTAGTACTCCATTGTATAAAAATGCCACAACTTTTTTATCCATCCCTCAGTTGATGGACACTTAGGTTGTTTCCAAGATCTGGCTATTACAAATTGTGCTGCTATAAACATGGGTGCACATATATCACTGTGGTATGATGTTTTCAGTTCTTCTGGGAATATTCCTAGAAGTGGAATAGCTGGGTCAAATGGGACTTCCAAACCCAGCTTTTTGAGGAATCTCCAGACTGACCCCCACAGTGATTACACCAGTCTACAGTCCCACCAACAGTGCAGAAGAGTTCCTTTTTCCCCACTGCGGAGAGAGACACTCTTACCAAGATGGATTCCACAGCATTTTTATAATCACAGAAGTAAGGTTCCAGAACCGCCTGCCTTGCTCAGCTGGTAAGAAAAAAGTTAACAGTCACCAAGCCCAGCTCCCCCACAGGGTCAACACACAAGATGCGAATACCTAGAGACCACAGTAATTTCATCTAAGAGTACTCCCCTTTGTTATTTTGCACATGCACAGAGAAAACTGTCTTCTAAGCCTCCTGCAGACAGTACCTGGGACTCTCTGAACACACCCCAGCAGCCAGCCTGCTCTCATCGCAATCAGTTCATCAATCCTTATGGAGCACTTGTACCCTATGAAGTATGGCAAGTGCTGTGATAGAAGGCTGCAGATGAGGAAAAAGGAGCCCTTGGTGGGGAAGGGGAAAATAGAGAGGGAAAGAGGCTTTAGATGTCATCTCACTGAGCAGTTCCAAGCCTAGAGATGTTAGCCAGCTGTGAGAGTGGGTGTATCATTCATGGAGCCAATGAAAGGAGTTTGTAGGGAAGAGAGGAATTATGTATGGGTGACAACAAAGGTTTCCAGGCTGATAGAATATGGGAGAGGCAGGGTAGCGTGGGAGGTTTTGGAAGGCCAGTTGCCTGACAGGTAACTAGGCTGTTAATTCTCATTCCTTCTGTGTTTATTTTAATGGCCTCTGTCACTGTAGTTCAGGATTGGGTGACTGTATACAGGTGGATCAGGAGTCAGGCAGGACTGAACCATCAACACAGCCTGATCCTCCAAACCAAATGCTAAGTATGAGTGTGTGAGGGAACATCTCTGAGCCCAAGATAGACAGGAGAGGGAGTTGTTGAGGAGCAGTGTCCAGAAAGAGCCAGGTCAAGGCTGAGGCAGCCTTCACAAATCACCTCACCAGTTTTGTTTGATAAGACGGGACTTCTATTTTGTTTAGTGATAAGTTAGGTGTCACATGCCACAAGTAAATGTCTAGATATCAAATAATTGGTGCTGATGCCATGACAGAAGATCTGAGAGGATTCTGGCATGCTGTGAACAACATACTACTTTAAACAGGCCTCACCACATGGACCTACATTGCCAGGCAAGATGCCGTGCTACTGCCTGAGAGGAAAAGTAGCACAAATGTTCAGGCACATTCATGGTCATAGATGCTGACCCTATAGCCCAAGGATCAGAGGATTGATGGAAGACTCCCTATACCCCCATGTTCACTCAGAGCAAGGGGTTCCATGTGTATGTTTCCACACACTGTCATACTTTCTTCCAACTCATGTGTTTAGGAAAGGACTTGGAATATGCCCCTTAAGTCTGAGGACACCATTTGAGTATGTAATTCCCCTGGCTTCTCCTGGGCTCACAGCTCCAAGAAAACAATGCTTAGGAGTGGAGAGAACTTTGGAAGGAAAGACAAAGCAAGGGGCCTTCTTTCTATTGCTCCCCAAGGTAGTTACATGACTGCTGGCAACTTGCACCACTGGCAAACCTGTGGGATCCTCATTGGTAAAACACGAGTACCTAAAATATGGAGTTCTCTGCACATTAAAATTATTCAAGCAGCTTTCTGAAGTCAGAGAGCCCAGGGCCCAGTATGAGGGATTCCACTTTAAAGGGCCTTGGGTGGTATCTGAACATGGCAACTCTTATGAACTGACCAATGATTCTGAGATCCTTCTAGTGCTGAGAACCAAAGGACCGCCTGCTCACCAGGACTGCTAGAGCACTGACAGTTCTGTGGGTGACCCCTACACACCACCTACCTCAACCTCTGGAAGCAGATCTGTACGTCAGAGTATAAGGCCCAAGAATCTTCATTTAAGAACGTCCCTAAGTTGTTCTGATGCTGCCAGTTCATGGTCAAGTGTTTGAGAACCACCATCACCAGGAGTCTTTCTCAGGATTAAGCTAGCAAACTTGAGTTTGCCAGTTCTGTTATTGGAGAACCTTGTTAGAGGTATTGTACACATCTGCTGTCATGCTAGGATCATAGAGATCTCTTGCAAGATTGGGATAATCACTAAGGTGTTGGTACAAATGATGTTTTTACCCTCTCCTGCCTGCCTTAGTGTCCTGAGTACATGTCTCCCATCAGTGCATCCTATTTGCCTCTTTGAGTATGGCACTGGGCACACAGTGCCATGTAGACACAGATGCCTCATCAAAGGGTGTGCGTGGAGATAATGAAGACCTGGGCCTGCTCTGGAGTGTGCCTCAGAAAGCAACTCAGAGAACAAAACCACGCAGTTTCTAAATCAGTCGTTTGGGCTGGTTTAGCATGAAAGGCTCTGATGAGCTAGGACTGATTCATCCATTCTTGATGTTCTGGGGAGGTACGCAGAAGCACTCCTGTAGAATGCCATGGACTTCAGCATAAATAACACAGCCGGCCTCCCCACCATCACCAACAGGGATGCCCTTTTGCCAGTGGCCTGAAGCAGCCAGGCCAATGGCAGAGGACTCTCACTTGGCAGCTGGAAGAAGCCTGTGAGGATGCTGGCCTGAGTGTGTGTCCAGAATCTGCCTCACACAGCCAACCCTCTATCCCTTCCTGCTTGCTGGAGTATTAAGGTCACCATGGTGGCTTCCTGTCCTTAATGTATCAGGGCCCTATCAGAGCCAGTCATTTGCAGGTGTAGATAAGGGTCTCTAAGCAGGGGTGGCTGTCACACAGCCTGCTGCCATCAAGCACAGCATCAATCCTCACCTATGCCTGAGCCCACAGAGGACAAGAGAGGCTGGGGGAGGAGGGAGCCCTTTCTATATTTAGCTCCTGCATGGGTTTGTCCCAGTGGACAGCTTTGAAAGAGGCTGACCTACAGCCCAGCATGCAAAGGTTTAACATTCCTCAGTTAGACATACCCTACATGGCATTGTGTTTTGCCCACTGAGAGAGCCAAAATAAAATAGGTAAAAAGAAGAGCAAAAGGGAAGAGAACAACAAAAGTGATTTATAGCAACTAGTAAAACTACCCCTAGCAGCATCTCTACCCACCTCCCCAAATGTGTACCTCCAGGACAATAGAAGGTGGTATCAGGGAGGCATTGGGAAAGGCAGGGGAACATCAAGATGGGGGACCCTCTACACACAAAGGATTAACAGTTAGTTTTATCCCTAATGTGCAACCCCAGCAGAGACAGAGCCCAGGTCAATTGAGCATTTCCTGTAAGGTCCTAGAGCAGTGCTCCTTTGGAGGGCACTAGGACCCCGGTACCTGGAAATGGAGGTTAATGGCCAGAGACCCTGGGGGTTTGCTTGGAGTGCCTCCCCCTAAATCCCTTGAAAGACTCATGAAAGAGATTCAGCACACCAGAGCCAATAAATTGTTTATTTGCCTGAATTCACCAGGTAATTGCCTGTCCCTCTGCTTGCTTTTGCTGTCCAAGTTGTAGCATGGACTGAGCTTCCTCAGCCTGAGGCAATGCAGAGAGATAAGCAAAGGAGAAATTGAGGTTCTGGCCTCTTGAGATTCCTAAATTCCCAGAAACACAGCATAAAAAGAGGACAGTAGATCAGAAGTAGAGGCTCAGGTAATTAAGCATGACATGAGCTAGCAGAGGGTCTATCGGAAGAGCAGGCCATGAGGGGCTTCATGGGCGGTCCCTACCAGTATGTGTGGGGCATGCCCAGCCAGCCTGGTATTCCACAGGAATATTGCTGATACTAGGGAAAGGGTTTAGTTCAAGATATATCTCATTGTTCAAATTTTTCCCAGATATGGCAGTAGATTCAAATGACCCTGCTGCTTAACAAGCAAGTTAAATGACAAATCAAACCAAGGAATTCTACCTTGGAGACTTCATCTTGTAAATCTCTGAGGATGAGGATAGAAAAAATGGTCTTCAGAAGCCTGAGCCACAGTTGACTGAAGATGTACAGAATGCATACATGGTTGCCATCTCTAGGAAGCTTGGCTCTGTTAGCAGGGATGTTTGGAAAGGTTTCCAGCTGCACTCCACCCGTGTTGGCTGCTGCATGGCCTCCCCGCTGCCCCTTCCCACCTGCGTAGCCTTTCCTGCCCTAACTTTTAACTAGTGGTGTTAAGGAGCATCAAGCAGCCAGGTGCCAAAACTGGCACCTTTACTTCTACCCTACTGGTTGGAAAGTCACCAGGTCATCAGGTACAATGAGCTAAGCAGAAAGAAAAGGTCTCATTTCTCTCTCTCTGGACAACTCAGTCTGGCCCCAAAGCATACAGGAGGGGGGAATCCTTCTGTTTTTCAACTTAAGGGGGTAAACAGTTACATGAATACATGTATGCTGATTGTTTCATATATCTGTATAGAGAAAAATATTCACTATTAGTAATACCTATTGAGCAACTCTATGAGCAAAACATTGTTACTGTCTCAAATGTGTTAAGAATGTTCAGAGTGTGACAATAATAATCCTATTATTTAGTGAACCCATAGTATGTTCCAGCAATGTGTTAGGAGCATGACACCCAGTGCATCTCATTTATACTTGACGACAACGTGAAGGTTGGCATCATTATCTCCATTTAGCCATTGAGAAAACCAAGGATTACAGATGTTAAACTTCTTTTTTTTATTAATTTGAAAGAGAATAAAACAAAAGGGGGCAGTACAGAGCAGATCAGAACAGGACAACATAGGCAACACAGTACTTTACGTTAAGACAACTGGACATCAACAGTAGCTAACACCATATCTCTTACTCTGCTATAGTTGAGCATAGTTTCAAATACAATAATATCAAACATAACACAATAGTATAAAGCCATGCATAGAGT
>PVJX010037338.1:0-17017 GCA_004027295.1 Dolichotis patagonum
ACTTGAGACCATTCTCTTAAGTGAAATAAACCAAACTCACAAGGGTAAATACCATATAATCTCCCTAATATGAGATTTGATAAGAGTATATAAGACTTTATGGTAAGCATGAGGCCCCATCTCATAGCTTCGAAGTCTTTCAAAGTTTTAAATCATCAGGTGGAATAGTGTTATCCTGTTTTGTTTGACTATATCATACATGATGATATGTACAGCTGTTTTGAAGAAAACATTATGACAGCTATTGCTGATTTAATATTATCCTTCTTAGAAGTCCTACCATGCTTTTTTTGTTCTATTACCATTGGTTCTATCTACCACATTGTGTCTTATTGGAATTTGAGTATGTGTGATAGTTCAAACAAATTTTTTTCTTTTTTATCAAAAATGAGATATTACAATACCCATTGATCATTTTCTGTTATTCGGTTCAGAAAGCCCTGTAATTCTTTCACTATATGCATGGCTTTATACTATTGTGTTATGTTTGATATTATTGTAATTGAAACTATTCTCAACTATAGCAGAGTAAGAGATATGGTGTTAGATACTGTTGATGTCCAGTTGACTTAATGTAAAGTACTGTGTTGCCTATGTTGTCCTCTTGTGATCTGCTCTGTACTGCCCCCTTTTGTTTTATTCTCTTTTAAATTAAAAAAAAAAATATATATATATATATATACCTGGAACTTCCATATGTACCACGAATCTTTGGATCTTTTTGGATAATATGGATATTTAAACAATAGTAACTCTCCCAATCCATGAACAAAGAATATATTTTTATTTATTTGTATCTTCTTCAGTTTCTTTAATCAGTGTTTCATAGTTCTCTATTTACAGATCTTTTACCTTCTTGATTAAATGTATTCCTGAGTATTATTATTTTGGTAGCTGTTGTAAGTGGTATTGAATACTTATTCAGAGTTGATACATAGAAATCTTACTAAATTTTGTGTGTGGATTTGATATCCTGAAACTTTGCTGAATCCAATGATTAGATTTTTAGTGGAGTCTTCAGCATTTTCTGCAGGCAAGTTCGAGTTATCTGTGATCAGAGACAATGTTACTTCTTCTGATTTTATTTGGATACATTTTGTTTATTTTTATTCTCTCCATGTTCTGGCCAGGCAGCCAGTAATGTAACAATTAGAAGTGAGGAGAACACATCACTCTTCCTGTCTTGTTCCTGCTAATAGAAGAAAAGCCTCTCATCTTGATTTATTTGGTTATCTAGAACTGTGTTTAATTTCCACATTTTGGCACATTTCCAGTTTTTTTTCTTATAAGGTTCAATGGCTTAGGGTCAGAAAAGATACTTGGCATGACTTTAGTCTTCTTGGGTTGTTAAACCTCGTTTGTAGCCTAGCACATACTCTCTCCTGGGAAAGACTCACGTGCAATTGTTAAGAATGTGTGTTCCAAACAGCCTGTATGTTTTTCAGCCCCATTTGGTCTGTAGCATTTTTCATGTCTGGTGTTTACTTACTGATTCTTTTGTCTGAATGATCTATCCATTGTTGAGAGTGAGATAATTAAAGTCTCCTGCCATTATTGTATTGCAGTGTACCTCTCCCTTCAGTTATGTTAATGTTTGCTTCGTACCTTAGCTTTTCCGGTGTTGAATGTTTATATAATTGTTAGATACACTTGATGAATTGACTGTTTTATCATGACACAATGCCCTTCTTTATCTCTTGTGACAAGCTTTTTAAAAACAAAACAAGAAAAGGGTAGAAATAATAAAGAATTTTAAAAAGTGGGAAATTAATAGTTCATATATTGCATATTGTTATCTTAGAAGTAGTTGTTCAGATTACAAGATTTAGGTATGAAAAAAATGATCAAACAATGAAACAATGAAAGGAAATGCTGCTCTTTTTTACTGAGCTTACAGAGATTAGTACTATAATCATCCATATTGTGTGTGTATATATATATATATATATATATATATATATATATATATATATATATACCTATACACATACAATATATTCCTTCTTCATTTTCTACTTTCCCCTAGCCAAATTGTTCTTTCCTTTTGAACATTTTCTTTCCCTTTCATTTTCACAATATCTATTATACATTTTGGATCTTATTATTCTTTTTTTTTACATTAGGGATACAATATATTTACACATGTGAGTTTGATTTATTTCACTTATGAGTATGGTCTCAAATTGCATCCATTTACTTATAAAAGCTTCAAGTTTATCCTTCTTTATACTTGAATAATACTCTATTGTATAAAAATACCACACCTTTTTCCATCCACAATTGATGGGGTTGTTTCCAAGATTTAGCTATTACAAATTGTGCTGCTATAAGCAAGGGTACACATGTATCACTGTGACATGATGTTTTCAATTCTTCTGGGAAAATATCTACAAGGGGAATAGCTGGATGGAACGGGACCTACAATCCTAGTTTTTTGAGGAATCTCCACACTGATTTCCACCGTGATTGCACCAGTCTGCATTCCCACCAGCAGTGGAGAAGGCTTACTTTTACCCCACAACCCCTCCAGCATTTGTTATTGGTTGATTGCCAGTCATTCTTTCTGGAGTGAGATGCAATCTCACTGTTGTTTTAATATGCATTTCTTGAATGAACAGTGATGCTGAACATTTCTTCATGTGTTTATTTGCCATTTGTATTTTTTCATCTGAGAAGTGCGTGTTCATCACAGATGCCCATTTTTAGATTGAATCTTTGAATTTTGGGGACCTGATGCTTTTGAATTCTTTATGTGTTCTAGATAATAAGTCCTTTGTCTGAGGGAAAGATGACTTAAAATTTTTTCCCATTCTGTGGGTTTTTTTTCACTCTGTTGGTGATTTATTTTGAAGTGAATTTTTTTTTAATAAAATGAGTTCCCAGTTGTTGATTCTTTGAGGTATTTCCTGTGCAGTTTGTGTTTGTTTATGAACTCTGCATATCCCTATGTCTTCAAGATTTGTACCTACTTTCTCTTCCAATGGATTTAGTGTTTCTGTTTTACTGTTTAGATCTTTGATCCATTTTGACTTAGTTTAGTGCATGGTGATAGACATGGGTCTAGTTTTAGTCTTTGGCATTGGAAAAGTCAATTTTTCCAGCACCATTTATTAAAGAGGCTGTCTTTCTTTCAGTAAATATGTTTGGCCTCTTTGTCAGAGACAAGATGGCAGAGTATGTTTATAGTTGTGTCTGCATCTTCTAATCTGTTCCACTGGTCCTCGGGTCTGGTTTCTTCCTTTCTTTCTTTCTTTCTTTCTTTCTTTCTTTCTTTCTTTCTTTCTTTCTTTCTTTCTTTCTTTTTCTTTCTTTCTTCTTTCTTTCTTTCTTTCTTTCTTTCTTTCTTTCTTTCTTTCTTTCTTTCTTTCTTTCTTTCTTCTTTCCTTCCTTTCTTTCTTTCTTTCTCTCTCTCTCTCTCTTTCTTTCTTTCTTTCTTTCTCTTTCTTTCTTTCTCTCTCTCTCTTTCTGTCTTTCTTTTTTTGCCAGTACCATGTTGATTTAATCACAGTAGCTTTGTAGTGTGATTTCAGGTCAGGGATTATGATACTTCCTGCCTTGCCTTTGTTGCTCGGGATTGCTTGCTATCCTAGGTCTCTTGTTTCCAGATGAATTTTAAGAATGTTTTCTCTAGTTCTGTGAGGTATGTTAATGATATTCTGATTTGGATTGCATTAAATGAGTTTTGGGAGTATGGCCATTTTCATTATGTTGGTTTTTCCTATCCATGAAAAAGGGATATTTTTCCATTTTTCTAATATCGTCTTCAATTTTTTTTAGACTGCTATAGTTTTCAATGTAGACTTTCACATCCTTTGTTAGGTTGATTCCTAAGTATTTCATTTTTTTGGATGCTGTTAAGAAAGGTGTTATTTCCATAATTTCTTTTTCAGTGAGTTTTTTGTTTTTTATAGGAATGCTATTGATTTTCAAGTGTTGACTTTGTATCCAGCTATGCTGTTGAATTTGCTTATTAACTCCAGTAGTCTTTTGATGGAGTTTTGGGGTCTTCTATGTAGAATATCATGTTATCTGCAAATAATGATAATTTAAATTTTCCCTTTCCTATATTTATTTCTTGCATTTATCTCTCTTGTCTAATTGCTCTGGCTAACGTTTTCAGAACTATATTGAATAAGAGTGGTGATAGTAGACATCCTTGTCTTGTTCCTGATTGTAGAGTGAAAGCTTTCAGTTTTTCCACTTAGTATAATGTTGGCTGTTGGTTTGTCATAGATGGCTTTTATCAGATTGAGGTAGAGACCATCTATTTTGATTTTCTATAAGGTTTTCATCATGAATGAGTGTTGGACTTTATCAAAAGGTTTTTCTGCATCTATTGAGATGATCATGTGATTTTTGTCTTCAGCTCTCTTGATGTGGTGCATTACATTTATTGATTTGCATATGTTGAACCATCCCTGCATTCCTGGGATGAATCCTGCTTGCTAGTGGTGTATAATCTTCTTGATGATTTGCTGCATTGTTTGCTACTATTTTATTGAAAATTTTTGCATCAATGTTCATTAGGGAGATTGGCCTGTAGTTCTCCTTTTTGGTTGTACCTTTCTCTGGTTTTGATATCAGAGTAATACTTGCCTCCAGGAATGAGTTAGGAAGAATTGCTCATCTTTTAATTTCTTTTTTTTCCCCTTGGTACCAGGGATTGAACACATGACCACATGCTTGCCAGACAGGTGCTTATACCACTGTGCTAACTCCCTGGCCCTCATCTTTTAATTTCATTAAAGAGTTTGAGGAGTATTGGCATTAAATCTCAAAATTTCTTGTAGAATTCATCTGTTAATCCATCAGGACTTGGGTTTTTCTTTGCTGGTAAGTTTTTAATTATGTTTTCAATTTCAGTAACTGATATTGGATTATTCAAAATTTTTATATCTTCTTGATCCAGTTTAGGTAATTCATATGTTTCTAGGGATCTGTCTATTTCCTCTGTGTTTTCCAGCCTATGTGAGTAAAGATTTTCAAAGTAAGTGTTGATGAGCTTCTGAATTTCCAAAGGATCTGTAGAATTTCATCCTTTTCATTTGTCATTGCATGAATTTGAGTTTTTTCTTTCCTTTTCTTGATAAGTTTGACTAGAGGGTTATCAATTTTGTTTATTCTTTCAAAGAACCAGCTTTTTGATTCATTAATTCTTTATATTATTTTCTTAGTCTCCATTGTATGAATTTCTGAATTGATCTTTATAATTTCTTCCTTCTATGAGTTTTAGTCTTGACTTGCTCTTCTTTTTCTAGAAGCTTGACGTACAGCATTAGGTTGTTTATTTGTGCTCATTCTGTTTTCCTGATATGACAATTCATTATTATATATTTTCCTCTTAGGACCATTTTCATTGAGCCCCATATATTCTGATATGTTGTATCTGCATTTTCATTTAATTGTAGATATTGTTTAGTTTCTTTTTTAATTCCATTTGTACCCATTGGTTGTTCACAAGGGTGTTATTTAATTTCTATGTGTTTATATTTGTTTTGCAGTTTCTTTTGCATTAATTTCCAATTTCAGTGCACTATGGTCAGTTAATATGTGTGGGATAATTTCAATCCCTTTGCATTTACTTAAGCACATTCTATGGGCTAATACATAGTCTATTTTAGAGAATGTCTCATATGCAGCTGAGAAGAATGTGTATTCTGATGTTGAGTAGAACACTCTGTAAACATTAGTAAGTCCATTTGTTACAGCTTTGATTCAGTTCAGTATTTCTTTGCTGACTTTTTGTCTAGTTGATCTATCTCTTTGTGATAATGGGGTATTAAGGTCCCCCATTACAGTTGTGTTATTGCATATTTATAGGATTTGTGCTGAAAAGTCTATCCTTGATAGGTGAGTTGTGTCTTTTCCCTAACAGCTTTTAGTATTCTGTTTTTATGCTGTATGTCTGGGATCTTAATTGTCATATAAATCTACTAGGTGCAGATTTTGGTTATAGTTGTATGGAGTTCTATATGCCTCACTTATCCATATATCAGATTCTTTTCTCATGCTTGGGAAATTTTCTGTGATTACTTCTGCAAATAGTTTTATTTAATGGCATTTGCATTGACTCCTGCATTTTCATTGACACTTATTTTCTTGTATTGTTGTCCTTTGCATTGTTTTGGAGCTGTTGAATTGTTAACTCATGATCCCTTGTTATTTTTAAGATGCCTTTCTTTTTGTGATCACTGTCTGCAATCCTGTCTTCAAGGACTGAAAGTCTATCTTCAGTTTTGTTCAAGCAGTTTTACCAGCTTTTGATGGAATTTGTATCTCTTTGAATTTGTTTCATGCATTCTGCTTATTTCCCATATTGTTCATTCAAAGTTTCCATCATTTTCCTATGCTCTTGTACTTTTTTTTAAATCTATGTCTTCTCTAGCTATGCTGAGCAACTCCTTTATTAAGGTTGTCATTTCTTACTTTACCTAAAAGATTATTTCTAATCTGATTTCCTCTATAGCCTCATGAATTTGTTTCTTTATTTGACTTGCTATCTTTTCAGATTTCAGGTGTGTGACTTCCAAAGTCCTCTATTTTAATGTCTCCTGTTCTTGTTCTGGATGGGCTGGACATTTGAGATTGCATTTTGCTTTTCCATTTTGTCATTTTCACTTCTTTGGTTAACATTTTGATCTTTTCAATCACACAAGTCTTGACTGTCCATCATGTGTGTTTTAGGGTCCCACTGTGTGGCTGATGTTCACTTAGTTGCTGGATCCTGTTGTGTAGAGGAGGAATCAGTCACCTGAATTCCTCCTGCAGGGTCTGTTGGGTGAGTCCTATATTCTTCCTAGGGGGAGTAGCCTAGGAGTATTGACGTGAATCAACACTTAGCTCGTATTTTTACTGCAGCTTCAGACTGTTCCAGGCCACCAGACTCACCTGTCTATAGTGTACACCACAGCTGGGACCCTACTGTGTACTGGGGGATCTCAGGCCCTGATGGGTTCCTATGGGTAGGAGGAGGCCTTGCTGGCACCCTCACCAGCCCACCCTGGGGTTCTTTGTATGGAAGAAGGGCTCACTCACACTCTCACCAGCTCCCCAAGGTCCTCTGGGTTGGAGAAGGTTCTCTGAGGCTCCTGCTGACCCACAGAGGTTCTCTGTTTGTGAGGGGACTCACTGCTTTTGTTGGTCTGCCATGGTCCTCTGGGTGGGAGGAGGGGCTCTTGAGGCTCCTGCCAGCCCACTGAGGTACTGCAGGTAGTGGAATGGGTCGCCGATGGCCCATGGTTTGGTGAGGTCATCCAGGTGTGAGGGAGGGGCAGCCAAGGTTTCCCTTGGCTGCTGAGGTCTTTTAGGTATGGTGGAGGGGCATCTTGTGACAAACCTTTACTGAAAGTCTATTCTGTCTGATACAAGCATTGCCACTCCTTTCTTTAGGTTATAGTTGCCTGTAAATGATATATTTACATCCCTTCACCTGTGGGGTCTGTATGACCTTAAAGCTAACAAGAGTTGCTTGTAGGTGATGTGTTATGTCTCAGTTTTTTGTTCTTCAGGTACATATGTCTCTTGGTGGAAGACTTTGAACCCATTTACATGGAAGGTGATTATCAGCAGGTAGTGACTCACTCCTGTACTGTGTCAGTTGTGCTGTTATTTCATGGTTGATGAAAAATCACCACCTGATGATTTTTTTATGATGGCATGCTTGATACCTTTCTCATAATTTATTTTTTGTGTACTTACCAGAGATCTTTTCTTTGTGGTTACTATGAGACATACATAAAAATTTTATAAATATTTATGTTTAACTGATTGCAACTTAATTTTGACTATGTACAAAAAGTCTACACCTTAACTTTCCTCCCGCACATTTTTTGTTATTGGCATCACCATTTACATCTTCCACTTACCATGTCATGTATCCATGACTCAATTATTGCATCTCTAGTTTTTTTGGTGGTTTTTTTTTTTTTTTTGTACCAGGGATCAAACTCATGACCTTGTGCTTGCCAGGCAGGCACTATATACTTATTTTTTACTTTTATACTTTCATTTTTTTAGATTTTGGCTACATTCTTACTTTTACATTGAGCTTTATACTTGCATGTTCTAGTGATGTTCATTAGCAACCTTTATTACACCATAAAGAACTCCCTGAGGCACACCTTGTAGAAAGGTCTGGTGGTGATTCCCGGCACAGGTTTCGTCTGTCTGGAACACTGTATTCTTCACTGCTGAAGACAGTCTTGCTGGTGTCATCCTCTTGTTGGTAGTGTTTTTCTCTCTATCTTTTGAATAAATCACCCCAATCTTTCCTTGCTGCAACTTTCCTGCTAAAAAGCTGGTGATCGTGGCATGGAGGTTCTTTGGTATGTGGCAAGGTGGTTTCTCTTGCTACTCAATATTCAATCCTCAGAATCACAAAAAACTTTTTATTTGGCATTTTGGTCTGGTTATATATAGTATTTATGTTAGGTTTTTTGGCACAGGTGAGAGGCAAAGGGAGAGAGAGAGAGGGAGGGAGGGAGGGAGGGAGAGAGAGAGAGAGAGAGAGAGAGAGAGAGAGAGAGAGATAAAGAGGCCTTGATTGTGGGCCCAGGAGGGTTGCAGAAGAGTGCAAGTTTCCCTCAGACCAGAACAAAGGAGTGGCTGGGCTTTTTTCAGGTCTGGTCAGGGGTGGAGTTTGGGAGGCTGCCAGGTGACAGCTTAACAGCTGCTTTGGAGGAGCCTTGGTATATGCCAAGGAAGAGACAGGAAGTTTATTTTGGGGTGAGGGGAGAAGACAGAGGAAGTTGATATGCGGCTGTTTTGGCTCCTTTGCCATGTTGGACCATCGCCAGGATGACTTGGTTCCATTGACATTTCCCTGATTTCATTTACATGTCAGCCTATCTTCGCTTGCAACCTCTTTCAGACAATCATTTTGAATTTCTTGTTAGGCCATTTGCAGTTCTCTGTGTTTTGGGGTCAGGAACTGGCTCTTTATTGAGTTCTTTTGGTGATCTAAAGTTTCTCTGGTTGCATTATTTGTGGTGTTGCACTTGCATCTGCATATATAGGTAGGTTTCTCTTTCATTCTTCATAGCCTGGCTTTGGCCAGGTAGTTTTCTAGGTAGGTCAGGTAGGTAGAAGACTTGGTGGTGGAGCCCTCAGGCAGACTGGCTTCCTTCTTGGGTCAGCTTGCCTGACTCCAGGGTGCACAGGGGTAGGCCTGTTGCCTAGGTCCATGAGAACTGGCTGAGAGCCTGTGTCTACAAGGATCAGCTGGAAACCTGGGCCCAGGGGCTGATCTGAGCCTGACATCTGGCCTTGTACCAAGTGCCAGTGCAGGGGTTAATCCTGAGTGTGTGGGGCCTGCCGTGGGACTAGGCTGTCCTGGGCAGGGTCAGGCAAATGGGGCTGTCTTGCTGGGCCTGGTGTCTGGGACCACTGGGTTGGGTCTAGAGCCTGAGATCATGGTGCCTGTTATATCCTAAACTAACCAAAGCATCGCCACGTCTGTTCTGTAGTGCGTCTCACTACATAAGTTGCTATTTTAAACATCTGTGTTCCCAGAGATATGTAGTAAATTCCTGTTCCCACATTGTTTGGGTAAAAAATGACTACACCAGTGATATGGGGCAAGCTGACCTCAAAACTGTGCAACCCTATTTCAAAACATACTATTTTTAAAATTGGCCAAGGCTAACAGAAAGCACCAAAAGACACTATGTGTTCTTTAAGATAGGGGAAGGAACATTTCCTGTGATTTGGGGTTTGTGGTTTTGAGCTTTAAATATGCCGCTTTTAGACTGTTCGATACTCTGTCTCAGATCAATCCTGATAAGACTGGGTCACCAGGCCTGAAATAAAGTCTTTGCTCCCAAATTCTCTTGCTTCCTTGATTTCATTCCAGGGACCAAGCTATCTCAGTGCCAGGCTTGGATCCTGGGGCTACAGGGGATTGCTTGGGCCCTAAACCTATGAGGGTGGTTGTGGAATTTAGATCTGCAGTAGCTAACCAGTTATGGGGTCCTTTCAGCAGGGCCTGGACCTCATGGGCCAGCCTGGTGCCGGGGAACACAGAGTCAGGGCCCACAGCAGCTGGGCCTGGTACATGGCAACCTCGGGCTAGGACCCATGGGCACCAGACTGCAGTCGGGCTGTGTTCGCCACTGAGGTGATAGTGGTGGGCCTCATGCTGAGCTGAGCTGGAGCAGACTGTGTGGAGTATAGAATTAAAGGCTCAAAGGGAAAGACATACTAAGTTTATGGATTGGAAGTCTCAGTAATATCAGAAGGTCAATAATTTCTCAGTAGGCTTTTGCATTCAATATGAAATCCCGGTCATAACTCCAGGAGGAGTTTTGTGAAAATTGACAAAGTGATTTTAAAAACTTACATGAAAATGCAAAGGACCTAGAATATTCAAAGCTATTTCAGAAAAAATATAAAAAAGAACAAATTTGATGGATTCACACTGTCTACTTTGAAGATAATGCTAATAGTACTACAGTGGTTGAGATGCTGTGAGTGGTTGAGGTGCAGGCAGACAGATAAGCAAAAGAGGTCCCAGGAATAGCACAGGCCGCCCATAACTGGACATGGGCGGTTGTGATTTCAACTGGGGATAGTGCTGCTTCCAACCTCAGAGTGAAGAGGTGTACACTGGCTGACAAAAATCTAATTTATAGGGCAAGACATATCACCGGATGAGATTCTAGGGAATTAAAGCTTACTGCCACTCACTGTAGCCTTGGGCAGAAGCATCAGTCTCCTCCCCTGCAACCAGTGATCTTACGACTCAGGGCGGTTTCATGCTGTTATCTTGCTCTCCTGCTCTTTTGCATCATGGTGTCATTCAGCACCCTGTATGTTTCAGGTTGGTCCTAAGGTCAACGAGTCCTCACTGTTGCTTACCTTTCTCATTTCATCAGGTGTGATTTAGGGATTGGGATACAGGTGTGAGGTGGTGGCCAGGGTCCACTTTCTTAGCCATTTCTGGCACAGTAAACCCTCCTGCATGACCTGCAGCTACAGGAATCCCCTTGCATCATAGGTGGTAACCACAGCATCACTCAATAAACTCTTCTGTTAGTCAGAGTTCTGTTGCTTGACAGAAATGCCAGAGACAATCAGCCTGAAGGAGAAAAGGTGTATTTTCAGAGGTTTCAGTCCAAGGCCACCCAGCCTGGTGGCTTTTGAACCAACAGTGAGGTGGACACACAATGGGAGGGAGCCACTCATGGCAGCAGCTGGGAAGCAAAGAGGGGGAGGAGAGGAAAGTGCCAAGGGCCATGTGTGCCCTGTCAGGACACGGTCCCAGTGACCTGCTTCCTGTAACCCCTGGCATTTCCACCACTGCCCATTAGATCACTGAGCCATGAGTTCGTAAAGGAAGGAATCAGTCTGAGTTCAGAGCCTGTGAGATCCAGTCACCTCTTAAGGCGCCATCTCCACGTCCTGCTGCACAGCAGACCATGCCCGGAATGCAGGAATCTTTGGGGAACATTGAGACCCAAACTATAAGGACCCTCATATGGCTGGTTAATGACAATCTTTTGGTTGTAAACTACCCCTGCAAAACAGGTGAGCTTGTCTGCTTCCACTAAGGTTCCAGCAACAATGTCAGCCCCGAGTGGCCTGAAGGACCGGGTCTCCTGAGGAGACCCAGAACAGAGAGGTGATGTGGAGCAGAAACCTTTTACAGACTTTATTGCAGCATTTACAGTTCTACATCTGCAATTCTGAGACCCAAAACAGCTCTGAAAATCAGACATTTCTGGAAACAGCCTTGGTGGCCCTAATGAATCCTCTGGGGGGAAGGCCTAGTCCACCCAAGCCCTCTGTTCCCCGGAGAAGCTCGCCAGGAGGATGTCTGGGAATGATGCTGCTCAGGCCTCTGGATTTCTTTTGTACATAAACTTGGATTTCCTCTCCTATGGTGCTGATCTGCTCTTGCCTGTGAGCATGTCAGGTAGGGATTTGATGGCTTCCTGTCCCCACAGTAACCTTTATGTGTGCAGTTCTTCAGGGATCATTGGATTTTGTGTTTATTTGTTCCTTGATAACACCTTTTCTTCTTTCAGCCATGAAGCCAGTGACTCAGAGGACACCCAGCTGTAGCAGAACCAGCCCCAGAGGCTGGTGTATTCCAGGGACTCTCACTGGAGGTGAGGGCCTGTGTCTTCTACAATACACAGCCTGCAACTCCTAGAGGTGAACAGACACAGCCCAGGACAAGGAGGTGGGGCCGCTGCTTGCTGGGGGCTTCAGGGTGCAGATGCCAGGAGTGGCTGCATGTGAGGCGAGACTCACTCAAGTGCATGGAATTCAAGGCAGCTCGCCTCCTTGGCCCATTGCTTTTCTCCAGTTTCACTTGCTAGATGTGGCAGTGCACACCTGAAATCCCAGGACTGTGGGCAGCTGAGGCAGGAGGACTGCCCCAAATAACTTAGTGACTTAGCAAGTCCTTGTGTATAAAAATTAAAAAAAAAAAAAGATTAAAAAAAGAACTAGGGTTGTAGCTCAGTGTGAAGGGCCTGGTTTGAGCTCCAGTACACAAATAAGATAAAAAATGAAACTCAGGATGGAGTGGTGGTATTTTACTGGTCAGAAGGGCACGTGGCTTGGAGATTTTATTTCTCCTAAGGGGTTGGAGAGCGTCTGCCACCCACACTTTGGTGGGAGTACAGAAGGCCAGGGTGTTACATAAGAGGAGAACTGGGGCTGTGTGCCTCCAACTCTTTCTTCCAGAGCAAACCACTGAGGCCTGGAGGGTTGCTCTGCTGTGTCTGGGGGCCATTTGCAAAGTGACAAACTGTGGGGCTGTACTCACCCTCGTCAGCGATCCTGTAACTGGGGCGCTGCCCTGTCCGAATCTGACCTGGATTGAACCGTGGGCTGTAGACACCACATTCTACCAGCAGAGGGAGCCATAAGCACGCTGGTGTTTCCAAGAACTTCGGTTTCCGTTTGGGCATCACCAAAACTAAAATGGGATGAGACTTGATACAGGCACCTCGCATTCACAGACTGGCAGACCAAATACGGGTATCTGAAGGCACAGGGTTTTATAAAATCTTCAGACCATCACAGAGTACTCCAAGTTGAAGAGAGTCACAAAGCTCATGTGACACCGAGTTTAGGAAATCATTGGCCTTAGCTGGGTGGCTAAGGAGCCCCTAGTTCCGCTGTTCCTCTGCTATTCAGGTGCGGAAATATGCTGCACTTTGCACTGAGATGAAACAGGTGGAAATGCCGGATGCATTTAGATTAAGGATCGTCCTAACGCGGTCCCTGGGTGGAAACAAGCCCTTCCTTGATGAATGGTCCCAGGGTGAATGGACAACAGCCTGGGTGAGGCTCTCTGCTCACCCTCCCTGGCTGCTCATCTCTCAGGAGAGTTGTGGGAATTAAACGAGACCCATATAGAAGCCCTGGGCCCAGGGCTGGATGTGCAGTGAACGGAAGCTGAGACCGTGTGCAGGGGAGGGCCTCTGACAGTTCGATGGGCAGGACTCAGGCCCCTCCAGCCATTACAACGTGGCCTGGGAGCAGGCAGGACAGCAGAGGCCGGCATCACAGCGTGGCCAGCCTGCCCTGCTGCCCCGGGCTCTTGTGCTCTGTGTGTGGCCACAGTGCTGGGTGCACCTGGGCCTTCACAGGAGACTGTGCTGGGTCTAAGTCCGAGGTATGAGTACCTCCCAATCCACAGCTGGCTTGGAACTGGAGGGGCCAAGGCTGCAGGTGTCTGATTGGCCACATCAGGGGTCTCTGATGACTGGCAGGATGTTAGGAGTTACACAAGGGGCAATGGCCCTAAGGGGGATTCTCCTGCAAGTCAGTTGCTTCTTTTCCCTCCACCTACCATCTGCCTCCCTTCTGCTGATTCTTTTTCTTCTGCTTCGCTCCCTCAGCTGCCCCTCCTCTCCTTCCTGCACAGGTTAGAAAGAACAAGAACATGTTCAGCATGACAGCCGTAGGTGAAGACAGATCCTGGAGGACGCATCCAGGAAGATGAGCGTGGCCTTCTCCGAGAGAGTGGCGAGGAGCCAGGTGTGGACGGTACTTTGCTTTGTGGCCCTGAGTCCTGTCTCCTCACAGCCTGTGTGTTCGAGACTGGCCCTCAGTGTGGTATATCTTGGAGGTGAGGTCACAAGCGGTCTTTGGGTCACTGGAGTGAGTCCTCCAAGGGGATGGGATCCCACCTCTGGCCGGAAGTGAAGAGTTCTGCTCCTGCCACGGTGCCCCACTGACTGAGCCAGGCCAGCCTCTGCTCTGCAGGCTAGAGACCTCAAGTGCTCCCTGCAGCACTGGACAGCTGACCACCACTCTGCACTGTGCAGGTCTAAGGCCATGTGCACGTGGCTGAGGGAAACCACAAAGTTAGGATGGACAGCTGCACCTGAGGGATGGGCAGTGCTGTGCTGTAGCTGCTCGGTCAGGGTTAAGAGCCTTTGGGCCTCAGGTCAGGCCACGTGGGTCTCTGGATTATACAGCACACAGGTCCTCTTACCACCCCGTGAGGCCCGTGAGACCAGGCACCCGCAGCCCCCGCCCGCCCTCTGCAGGGTCCTTTCCTCAGCAAGTTACCCTTGTGTGGAACCCACAGGAAAGAAAAAAAAGTATTTCTTTCTCCTTCTAATGTGGCGATTTAATCTATGGGTGTCTTTCATAGGTAAAAGGCATTAAGAACAGCAAAGAGCTTTGCTTTACACAATTGGTATCTACCAATGTTTATTGAAGTAAACATTAATTAAAAGAAAAATTTTAATTATTTACTAGTTAGTTCAAAATAACAATAAAAACAATTATACATTAAGAAAAACTGAAAAACTATAAAAATTAGTTATGTATTCAAAATGAAATTTATTGAGAAGAATGGCACTCTCATACAGCTTTATAAATCTTTATTAATCTGTTGTAGTATGCTATCATGGTTGAAATAATTGCAGAAGATTGAGAAAAGGGAGATATTTAGATCTTTTTTATAATTATTGATTTTTTAATAAAGAACAAAATTTCAGTAGTAGTAGTTTCTTTTGTTATTTTAAAGACAATAAAACAAAAGAGAACAGAACAAAGTAAATCAGAACAGAACAATGTAAGCAACACAGCACTTCATAACAAGACAACCAGATATTAACACTAGCTACCATAATGTCTCTTTTCTTTGAAATAGTTGAGCATACCTTCACACACATAATATCCAACATAGCAAAATAGTATAAAGCCATTCAAGAGAATGAAAGTATTACAGGACATTCAAAACCAAATAACAGGAAATGAACAATGGCTACCATAATACCTCATTTTCCATAAAAAATTTGTTTATACTGTCAAACATATTGAAATACAATAAGACCCAATGTAATAGAACTGATGGAAACAGAAGAACAAAATCATGGTAGGACTTTACAGCAAGATGATATTAAATCAGCAATGGCTGCCATAATGTCTTGTTATCTTCAAAATAGCTGTTCATACCATCACACATAATAAAATCAAAACAAAACAGAATAAAACTATTCCAACTGATAAATGAAAACATTATAAGATTTCAAAGCAATATAATGGGGAACCATGATTACCATAAAATCTTATGTACTCTTACCATTTCTTACACTAGGGAGACTATATGGTATTTATACATGTGAGTTTTTAATACATATTTATACATATTTCACTTACGACTATGGTCTCAAGTTGCTTCCATTTAAGTATCTCAATATGATCCTTCTTTATAGCTGAGTAGTACTCCATTATATAAAAGTACCACATCTTTTTTATCCATTCCTCAGTTGATGGGCACTTAGGTTGTGTCCAAGATCTGGCTATTACAAATTGTGCTGCTATAAACATGGGTGCACATATATCACTGTGGTATGATGTTTTCAGTTCTTCTGGGAATATGCCTAGAAGCGGAATAGCTGGGTCAAATGGGACTTCCAATCCTAGCTTTTTGAAGAATCTCCAGACTGACCTCCACAGTGGTTGCACCAGTCTACACTCCCACCAACAGTGCAGAAGAGTCCCTTTTTCCGCCACAACCTCTCTAGCATTTGTTGGTGATTTTCTTTATCCTGGCCATTCTTTCTGGGGTGAGATGGAATATCAGTGTGGTTTTAATTTGCATTTCTCTAATGACTAATGATGATGAACATTTTTTCATGTATTTATTTGCCATTCATATTTCATCTGAGAACTGTATATTCATCTCAGATGCCCATTTTTGGATTGGGTCTTTGAATTTCGGGGGTCTGATTTTTAAAAATTCTTTATATGTTCTAGACAGAAGCCTTTTGTCTGAGGGACAGTTCACTAAGATTTTTTCACAATTTGTGGGATTTCTTTTCACTATGCTGTAGATTTCTTTTGACATGCAGAAACTCTTTAATAAGACGTGATCCCAGTTATTAATTCTGGGAAATATTTCCCATGCGATTTGATTCTTGTTCATGAATTCTCTACCTACCCCTAATGTCTTCAAGATTTCTACCTACTTTGTCTTCCAACAGATTTAGTGTTTCTGTTTTAGTATTTAGATCTTTGATCCATTTAGACTTTAGTTTAGTACATGGTGACAAACATGGGTCTAGTTTTAGCTTTTGGCATATGGAGAGCCAGTTTTTCCAGCACTATTTATTAGAGATTATCTTCCAGTGAATGTGTTTGGCCCTTTTATCAAAGATAAGGTGGCTGAGTGTGTTTTTAGTTGTAGTTGTACCTACTAATCTATTCCATTGATCTTCAGGTCTGTTTTTATTCCAGTACCATGTTGATTTTATTGCTGTAGCTTTGTAGTATAACTTCAAGTCAGGGATTGTGATGCCTTCTGCCTTGCCTTTGCTGCTTAGAATTGTCTTTGCTATTCTAGGTCTTTTCTGGTTCCAGATGAATTTTAGGAGTGATTTCTCTAGATTTATGAGATATGTTAGTGGTATTTTCACTGGGATTGCATTGAATCTGTATAACAATTTTGAGAGAATGGGCCATTTTCACAATATTTATTCTTCCTATCCATGAACAAGGGATGTCTTTCCATTTTCTGAGGTCCTCTTCTATTTCTTTTTTCAGGGTA
>PVJX010037339.1:0-17015 GCA_004027295.1 Dolichotis patagonum
GGACAGCCTGAGATGCTGCTTTCTGGGAGACTTCCTGGGCGTGAAGGGCGGGGCTACGCATCTTAAAATTCTTAAACAACTAAATGAAGTTGTACATAATACCATGATTACTCAACCATTTATTGAGAGCTCAGGATGTGCCAAGCTCATAGCTCAGTGGCACACTGTCTTTTGCAATCATAACAATAGTGTTTACTTTGCCAATACACAGATTTCTAAAGAGGAGACATATTTAAGGGAGAATGATGTTCAAATCATGCATGATGACTTCAGCAAGATGGTGGATCAATAAGTAGCAAGACAAAGAACCTCTCTGAGACAAACAGCTCAGACACTAGAATTTAGCACCATGGAGAAACAAGATGAAATGAGAGGGATTCTCACTACCCAGGAAGAAACTAAGGAAAAAGAAGAAAAAGAAAAAGAAAAAAAAAGAAAAACATGGACGGAAGGCTGGAGCAAGACACACTCTAACCAGAGCCAGTCCCACAGTGTGCTAGGTGCTGCTGGAGTCCAATGACTTGTGGTCACACTGAAGTAGGGGTTGGAAAGCATGAGGAACTTGGTGGGAGGATGCATCGCAATGGAGAATGGAGCTGGTGTGGAGATCTGCACTGGCCCAGGGTGAGTGCTCAGAATTTTGTTTTCCTACAGGAGAGGGTGACTGAATGGGTGACATTTTGGAATTGGGCAGGATGAGCCTGAACCTGGAACCATAGCAGCTTCAGTTGGCCACTCCTGGCATGAGCAGATTGGTAGGAACTGCTTTGACTGGGTCGCACCCCTGTGCAGGATCCAATAGCCAGGGATGAAGTTACCTCTGAAGCTGTCCCCAGCTGGTTCTGTCTGTGCAGCACACACTAATGTGGTGAAGGCCCCTGGTGGTTGACTGGGTTGGAGGGGGGGGACCAGCCTGCACTGCTCCTGCTTGTACCTCAGTGATCAACAGCAAACTGGAGAGGGCAGCAATTCCTAACCAGCATGCTTCAGAGTAATCGTAACCAATACAGAAAGGGCCTGGGACCTCCATTATACACTTATCTGGAAGAAACCAGAAACATTACAAGAAGAAAGAAACAAAAAAAAGTCTCCATCCACCAAACCAAACAATATGCATCCAGGAGAGGTAAACACAGAGGAGATCGAGAGCAGCAAACCTGCAGTTTTGGAAGTAGCATCAGCTGACATAAAGAAATGTCCTCGTGACATTATAGAAGAATTCAAAACAGAAATACTAATATAGGTAAAGCAAGATATAAGATTAGTAAAAGAAATGCGAAGCACCTCTCAAGAAGACACAGATGGAAGAATGGAGGAGCACAGAAAAAGGAGGGAAACTTTTGATGAAGAATATAAAAAAATCTAGAATACATGAAACAGATTCAAAGAGATTACCAGAAAATTAAAAACTCCATTTAAAGCTGGAAAAACTGCTTGAAAGAAACTAAAATATATTATCAGAACTCAAAGACAGGTTTGCAATGTGTGATTACAAAAAGAAAGATCTCTTAAAAATAACAAGGAACCAGGAAGTAACAATACGAAGGCTAGAAGATGACAAGAGGACCTATAACTTAAGAATAAAAAATGTGAGTGAAGAAGCAGGGATAAACACAAATGAAATACCAAGGCTATTCACAGAAACAATTAGGAAAACTTTCCAAGTGCATGGAAAGGAAATGATATCCAGATAAGTGAGGCATACAGAACTCCAGCCAACTACAACCAAAACAGATCTATACCCAGACATATAATAATCAAGATCCCAGAAATTGAACACAAGAACATAATATTGAAAGCTGTCAGAGAAAAGAAACAGATCACCTATAAAGGAAAACCCATCAAAATCATGACAGACTTCTCGACACAAACCATCAAATCAAGAAGAGCTTGGAGCCAAGTATTCCAAGCCCTGAAAAAAAAAAACCTCCAACCCAGATTGATGTACCCTGCAAAGTTATCTCTCAGAATTAATGGAGAAACAAGATGCTTCCATGACAAAGAGGAACTGGTGGAGTTTGTGACCACCAATTCAACTGTACAAGTACAAAAAATACTGAAGGACATTTTAGAGAGAGAAAAAAAATTCCATGGTTTCAGGAACAGTGGCAGAGAGGCCTCAATGAAGGGGGAAGACAGTGGAATGAAGGGGGAAAGTACACAACCAATGGCAGAAAAATAGCATAGCAGAGATGAGGCAGAGAAGGTTGGCTATAATCTCTAACATAGATGGCCTTGATACACCAACAAAAAGAAACACAGGCAGAGTAGATCAGGAGATAGGGTCCACTGAGATGCTCTGTATAGGAAATATAATCAATCTGAAAGAGGGTTTATGGACTGAAAGTCAAAGATGAGAAAATAATGCTCTATGTGACAGGGAACCAGGGCAAAAAAGGGGCAGCTCATCTAGCAGCTGCAGATAAGTTGGAAAAACACAACACTTTTGTGCAGTGGAGTACTACTCAGCTATAAGGAAGGAAAACCTTGAGGCTTTTGTAGGTAAAGGAATACAACTTAAGATAAAGCTCAGGGGTAAAAAGGTTCAGAACCACTTAGGTAAATAGTGGGTTGCCTCCCTAATCTAAAAACTAAAGGAGCTAGTAGGATCCAAAATGTGCAATGCACCCTGTGAAAGTGAAAGGGGAGGAACTGTCTAAAAAACGAAGGCAGAGGACATTGTTAATAGTGTATCATGATGTAAAACCTACATTGTTCTCATCGCTCTGTTTAGTTTGGTTATATTCTGCTCCAGTCTGTCTGCTTGTACTATATTTGAGGGCACAGACAGCTATTCCAAAAATAGCAGAATATATTATGGCAACCATCCTTAATTTCCTATTAACTTAAGCTGAAGCCCTGTATTCCTTACACTGTCTTATTATGACTAATCTTATTTAAATCTGGTTTGTTAGATCGCTGTCTTGTCCTGACTGATTTTATTTGAATCTGTTATATTTGATAGTATCAAGTCTGAGAGTATAGGCAACTACTCTGAAGATTATAAGATTCACTAGGATACCCATTCTGGTTTGGTTACTACCTGCTTTTGAAGTCCTGTAATGTCTCCAATATTTTGTTTTTATTGATATTATTGTGTACTGCTATGTTCAATTATACTATGCCTGATGATATAGCCAATTCTTATTGAAGATAACAAGAGACATTATAGTAATCATTGTAGATCACCTTGTATTGTGGTTTTAATCATGTGCTATGTCCATACTTTTGTTTTGAATGACCCTATTTTGTTTTCTTTCTCATTTTTTTTTCTTTTTTTTTTTATTATTGGTACTGGGGATCGAACCATGACTGCACGCTTGCAAGGCAGGCACTTATGCCACTGAGCTAAATCCCCAGCCCCATTTCTTTTTTTTTATTTCTCATTTTGTTTTATTCTTTTCAAAATAAAATTAAAAAAAGAAAAGAAAGCAAATCATGCATGATACGTGGACTTTGAAATCTCAACAGACCATAAAGGAGGAAAAAAAACATGGCTCCCACATCTCTCAATAAAATCTCCAGTGCTCCTTGGATAAAAAATCTCACCCCATAATTTAGGGCCTTGTTCAGCTGTCAGTTTTAACCATTCCATTGCATGTAGTGACAGACTCAGGGCTTGTACCCAAAGTCCCAACATTTATTTAAGCGAGTATCTTATACTCAATCTTGTTCTCATTTGAGACTTCTATTATTTCCCATCATTAAAGGATTTGAATTTAGATAATTCTGGTATCATTCTTAGATGTTTGACACTTCTTAACTTTTATTATTATCAGAACTAATTTTAAGGGAATTCTCCTTTGTTTGAGTTTCTCTCATCCCATTTTGACTTTGGCATTTTTCTTTTTAGCTCCACTTCCCAACTTTGATAAAACTTACTGACGAGCAAAAACTCTTTCATGACTGACTTTAAGAAAAAAAGTCACAAAAGCAAAGCAAACACACAAAAATTAGCAACTTCTACTTAAAGAATACAGAGAAGATTTTCTATCATTATCTGGCATAAGGCAACTGGCATACCACATCCATATTATCTCCGACATTACCAAATGCACAGCACTAACACACTGTCTATATAACTCTGCTCAATGAAACACTGTTGCTAGGCCTATATATTGGGCACTTTAATTCTTAGGCTACAAAAAATGTACAAAGGAGAAATATAAAGAACATACTAGAGATAATTTGCTATTGTTATCAAAGACAAGCATTTACATTGTCACAAGTTGGCTTCAGATATTGCTTTATAAGGAAGCCTAGCCTTGTGCAAAGTGATATTCAGTGATTGTAGCCAGAAATTGCTAATCAAAATCTTATTTTATGATGAGGTTCACAAGCCATTCCTATGTAATCTTAAACTTGTAAAATTAACTGCACTTAGAACATACTCAATCCTTTTATGGCATTAAGTGCTGTAATTATGTATTATGATATGTCAACTTGAGTTGTTTTAAAAAATGCCTATCAGATTTCCTAGAACACAATTCTTAGTGTGTCTGCAGAGATAACTGGCAGGTAGACCAGCAAACTGGGTAGGGAAGACACATCCCAGTTGTGAATGGGACCGATTAACAGACTTGTACTCTGGATGGACTAAAAAAGAGAACAAGAGGGATGTTCACCCATTTTTAAGGAGCCCTAGTGTTGTTGAGCAGGTGTGTTCTTTGCTGCCACTGCTTTTGAACATTGGTCTCCAATTTCTTCAGTCTTTCAACAGACTGGCACCAGCAACTCTCTAGTGAGCTCCTCAGATTTGACCTTGACCTGCTGCTGCATTCTTGATCTCTCATGTTTTGTAGGTTTCATCTTCTTGGGCTGAGCAGCTATTGGATCCTCTGGCTGTCATCCTGCAGACAGACACTGTGGGCTCTCCTATTTTGGATCCTGTAAACTTACCTTAAAAATCGCCTTGCAGCTTATATAAATTTCCTAATGATTCTATTGCTCTAGAAAATCTAGACTAACACAAATACATAGTCCTTTGCTTTATATACCCTAACACAAAAAAAGGAAATGGGAAGATTTATCAAGAACTGGTTAGAACAGCACTTGGGAGGCTAAGGCAGGAGGATCATTGTGAGTTTGAGACAGCACGGGTGACAAAGTGAGATCAAGGCTTGCCTGAACTATATAGTAAGACCCTGTCTCAAAAAGACACACACATACACACACACACACAAAAAAAAAACTGGCTAGAAGTCATTTTTCATCCATGAAAAATTTTTATGTGAATTGTAAAAGGCCAATACCTATTTATATAGAAGCAACAGTTTCCATATTTTGTAGGGTAGCAAAGAAATGTATCCACAGGGACTATGTAAGAGCCGAAATTATTTGAGGTGCTCAGCCATAGCTCACTACATATTGAAAAAGTCATGAATGGGCTATAAATATGCATTGGTTGTGAAATTTTAATCAGTAAAAATTATGTAGAGAACATAACAACGTTCTTTTATAAACTTAGAGAAAAATAAATTCCTGGTAGTTTTTGTCTATAAATTATGAATTTCAGAGAAGATTCATTGTCAAAATTTATTATAGGTTACCATTTTAGAAATCTGCATGGACTTTTAAATATTTTTTTAGCTCATTACTGTAACAATCTGTAGAAAAAAAGAACCGCACAAATCTTTTAGTTTATCTTTTTTTGTAAAAACCTATTTATGACTTTTATCTGGGATCATTACCCTAGGAATGCATTCAGGGCCAGCTGCTGCCCACATATTTGGGGCTAAAGGAAGATAGCAAGATTTTGTATATAGTGCCGACCAGATTTGACTTAGAGCTCAATATTTCCTTAACTCTATGACCTTTGACTCATTAGTTTGATTCTCTGAGCCTGTTTCCTAGTTAGTAAAATGAGAATTGAAATAAATGGTCTGAGAATGCAAACATTTAAAATGTCCTAATAAGAATTAACTTTTTCCTTTAGGAAATCAGGAGATTAATTCTCAAAATCTCTTTCACTTCCTGGCATCATTTCCAGTTTAAGGTCTTGATTTTAAAGAAAAAGTTTGAGTGAAACTTTTGTGTTAACTGTGACTAAGAAAAGCTTTCAAAAACAAGAAAAATGAGGAAAATGTGGTAGTGAGAAGAATTCCTTTATAAATACCCCAGGATGTCATAATTGGATGCTAGTGATAACTGCCCTGAAAGATTGAGGATCACCCACCCAGGAAGACCTAGGGTGCAAAGTCCTGGAATGATCACTTTGACTAGCAGTGCTCACAAGTAGCAGTTCACCTGGGAGATGAGCCATCAACTTCATTACCAACTGGCCTGCCATTGATAAAGGAAGATTCTTCTAGCTGACTTCCCTGGAAAACCAAAAAGAATGATTTGTCTCCTGTGAATGCCTTACAGGAGTCAGGGTGATTTATGAAAGTGACATGGCAGATCTCACCCAATTGGTCAAGTGATGTTCTATGGTTATAGATCTCAATTTTTCAGGGGACTGGAAAGCAAATCAAATGGTAGTAAGATGTTAAACACTATTTAAGGTGAAAGTGGAAGTTTTCTCTGTGCTTGTGGAGGAGACTGAGTGTCATAGTTTATGTCGGTGACCCCCAGGCCTCATGTATTTGCATTGTGCATTTGTGACTGGTTCATTGTCTAGTGCTTGGATTGATGGTGTCAGTGCTACACCCTCCTAGGGGGTGGAGTCAGGATGTGATGTAAGGCAGGAAGAAGATATGTCTCTCTCTTGCCGGTTCCCGCTTGCTGTTTGCAGCTGCCGTGAACTGCGGCCCCACCATGCCACCTTGCCTTGGAGCCAACTGAGTATGCACTGAACCCTCCAAAAACTGTAAGAAATAAACCTTTTCTTTCCCAACTTTGGGCATCAGGTATTTTGTCTCAGTGATGAGTAAAAAGTAACTAAGACACTGAGTGAAGGGAATAAAACTAAGACCCTCATTTTGGATTAGTAATTACATTTATCAGTCCTTGAATCATTGAGTTCATAAGAAAATTAAGAGCAATGCCTTACGTGAAATACTCAGGATTGTGAGAATTCAAAATAGAAGCTACATTCACATCATTATCACAGCTGCAGTGCCTCTTTATTTTACCAGACACTAGAAAAGATGAGCAGCAGCAAAATAAAGGTGAACAAATGGCAGAATGTCCTCTGTACCTTAGCAGAGACAGCACAGGATCACTGGAAAATGCCAGAACAAACAAGAAAGACCAAGAGGCTATCACAAGAAAAGATGTCTCGTTGTACACTTCTGATCTCAAAATAAATTTTGAATTATCTAATCCAACCCCTTCTTTATCTATAGTATACAAACAGCTCCCAGAATTTAGATGTTTTCAGTAAGTAATTGTCTACAAGTATGGTGCATAATACATATAGTACTGACTTTTGCCCGCATATATCTAAGACCTTCTTTGCTCTCATCAATCAGTTCTATTAAAAGGTTTTTAAAAAATCAAAATGTATTTACGAAGATACTTTTGGATTTGCAAGTAAACCCCTACACAAATTGAATGAAGTAGAGAATTTATGCATTGACCTAAATGTCTAAAGTAGAAGAGCTTCAAGTAATAAAGGATTCAGATTCCCAAACATCATCAGAACTTGGTTTTTCTCTATTGGCTTCATTTTCTTTAAGTTTACCTCTTCTATTGGGACTTGGTATCCCCCATTAGCTTCATTTTCTCTGGCTTAGCTTCTCTGAGACAGAATCTTTTCTCTCGATAAAAGTTAAAGCAGCAGCCTTGCTGGAAGGATGACCTCTCTTTCATAATAGTAAGGCCAAAAGCCTCAACACTGAGCTGCCTGTCTTGGGCCTTGCACCCTTCCTTGAGCCAAGATCACTCTTTATTACCAAGACGATGGTCTATGTTTTCCCTGCCCTGAGTCACATAGCTATTCCTACAGATGGAAAAGCATTTCATCATTATATAAATGAAATGAATCACATGGGGTATTATCATCCAAACAAATTGGGAAGCTAGTTAGCAGGAAGAAAGAAATGGAAATAGATGTAGAGCAAGAATAAATAACAAATGCCTACCAAAACCACTACTATGAGAATATAGGGAATGAATGGATAAAACCCCAAAATAAATTCAAAATTCTTCAAGATACATTATTACTGTTTTTAGAAAATAGGCAACCGTCCCAGCTCTTAAAGCACTTCTGAAAAATACAAAAGGTCAATGATCTGCAGACTCTTGTCTCTCATTTCTTTTCAGAGACTTACAAATAATCAAGCATTTAGAGCTAAATTGTGGTTCCCTTGCTATCTTAATGACGAGCTTTATGCAACCAGATTGGTCATTTAATCGATCTTATTCAGTTATAAAAACAACTGCAAACATCAAGTTGACCTTTCCAGTCTAGAATTTTTTAAATTTCCAGACAATATGTCTTTCAATCACTTTTATGATTTATTATCCTTTTTTATGCTTTCTTTATTCTTCTTATACACACTTTCATACACAATATAATAAATACTGAAATTTTTAAAAATGCATTGCAGTAAAAGACACACTGCCATTAATCTTCTTCAAAATACTCCCCCTTTCTTTGAATACACTTATCCCTTCACTTTTGTCACTTTCTAACGCAGTTCTGAAAGTCTTCTTTTGTGAGTGTCTTCAGTTATACTGTCAAGCCTGACTCAATGTCCTGAATCAATTAAAAGCATTTTATCTTTTGAGTTCAGTTTAACTTTGGGGAAGAGGAGGAAGCTGAACAGTTGTCAGATCCAGTGATTAAGGTAGAAAAGGACACACTGTAATGTTTTTATGAAACTTTCAGTGGGATGGGCACTCAGCAGTAGCACTCGCCAGATATTTTTTATCACCTTTGAAAAGAAGAGTATTGGCAATATATTTTACAACAATAGTTTTAAAATTTAAACATTAACCATATATTTTGATCATCCCATGTGTATATGTGAATGTGTGTATATATACATATGTACCAAATCATTGAATTCCAATGCACCTTCTCCTTTATTTTATCACAAATGAAGACCTTGATTAAATTTTACACTATTCCACTTAGCCACAAAAATTTAAGTTCCACACGTTTGGGCTATACCACAATTAAGCCAAAGAGAATCTTTGTTCTCATGAAGTATACAGCCTGCTATGAAAGATAGACAATTGCACCACCTATTTGTAATTCTTTGCCTATTGCTGTCCACATTTGTGGCCCCCAAACTACAACTGGTTTTTCAGAGTATGTCTGGTTTCCTTCCTAACTCATTAAGCAAGGTAGAACAAGTTCTATTTACCCCCACTGTACACATATCACAGAACAGAGAAGTAAAGTAAAACCATTAATTCAAAGTAAATATCTGCCTATAATATGCTTGATACTATTTTGAACTTTGGAAACACTGTCAGCCACTGATATTAACATGGGCATTAACCTCATGAGTCTAATTAGGGACATTAATAAATAAAATTAGTTATCAATGAAATTAGCAGAAATAAAGTAGAAATTTAGTGGTACATATTAAATGGTTTTATGAATTTCTGACCTATGCCTGTTGTCCTTATCTTTAGATGACTATTCTTCACTGGACATGAGATGACCTAAACTACTCCTTCAAGGAAGAAGTACCAGCAACAAAAGCCAACTTCATGTGAGTGCCTGTGACACAGGGTGAGCCCCAAAAAGAGTTCTGTCGTTCCTCGTATAGATGGTATTGCTCCACCAGCCACCTCTACTGCTCAACACTGGACTTATGGGTCATCATCTATACAGGGTGATGCAATGGATTTGGACAGGGTAGGATAAGATAGGAGGCAACTTAGATTCTGTCTCAGGCGGGTTGGCTCCAGACACAATGTTCCCACCCATCTACCATGGGGCCTGTCACCTAAGAATCCCTTCCTAAAGGAAAAATGCAATGCCCTCCCAATATCATTATCTCAAATGAAAAGAATCAAATTGTGGATATCATAAAATAAACAATTGAGAGAATCCTGGTAACTACTTGAAATGCACCACAAAGAGGAAAGTCTTAAGATTAGATAAGAACCGTTACAAATGGAGTTAGGAAGTGATTCACAGTTATGAACAAGGACAGTGGAAACACAATAGTTAATTTTTTTAATTTCAACTTTAGCAAACCGTATAAATTAAAGCAGTGACAGGATACTATTTCATGCTCTTCAAATAGGGGACAATAACTACACAAAGTGATAATATTGTATGCTTCTAGAAAGAGTGCACTTGCTGCAAGCACTTTTGAGAACAATTTGGCAACAGATCAGTAATTTAAACAAGAATATAACAATCTGTAATCCAACAATTCCATTTCTATGTATAAACCCTATAAAGATTGTTGTACTATAGCCCAGAAGACTATTCAAGAAGGTTTATATCAGTATTCATAAAGTTACGTGATAAACAAACTAAACATCCATCAGTAGCAAAAGAGATCATTAAGAAGGAATACAGTGGAATTGAAAATTGAAAAGCTATGCCTATGTGATCCAACATACCCAGATATCAAAAACACAATGTCAAGTGAAGAATATACATTGTAGATGGTCACATACAACACATTATAATTTCTGGATATTTTAACACTCAAACAATACCATGCACATATTGTCAGATATATGTGTCTATATGTAAAATAATGAAATAGAAAAACATCTCCTACATAAATATTTTCTTGCAACAGTGAAACATTATCTAGAAATTTACATCCCTATTTCAGAATAGGATAAGGAATTAACCAATCAGAAAGAGTTAAAGGAATGTCAAACTTGCTTCTGATGCCTTGTTTTTTTATGTTAAAAATACAAAACAAGGCTAACAAAAACACATCTGTGTCAACGTGAATATTTCAAATTTGTGATATAACTTTCTGTATCTTACATTTTCCCTATTTCCCAAAATTTAAAAGAAAAAACAAAACACAAAACCCTTCAGTACTTCCTGCTTCCCATACACAGTTCATTTTTCACTGCATGGTCTCAGGTTGGTTAAAAAAAAAAAAAAAGTAATGGCTAAGAAATGGGACTCTGCCTATTAGCTAACAACTTATGGGTGAGGTAGTTAACTGCTCTCTGCCGCAGTCATCTATGAAGAGGAAACGATAGCACAGGGGGCGCAGGGGATGTTGGAGGGAACAGAGATGACTCCGGGAAAATAGCACAAAAATCGGCACTGGTAGTTACAGTCACAATGATTAGTGGTAAAGCAAGAAGGCTGAGTGGGGCCAGGGGTATAGCTCAGTGACACAAGCAGGGGCCTAGCAAGCGGAAGATCATGAGTTCCATATGCCATGCCAAAAAAGAAAAAGAAGGCCGGGCGGTGGTAACTTTCTCAGGAGCCACTGCTGAGCCAGAGCCTCTTCTCCCCTGACAAAGGCAAGCCGTCTCAGGCTTCCAGCCCAGAAGAGCAGCCACGTTTCTCTCATTACCGCACCTTCCACGTGGACCGTTCCTGTACATAGTAGGCGTTTCCTCATGTGCATATTTAACCACGTAATTCCTACTCAAATTAGCAGAAGCGCAGGCAACAATAGTCACTGCGATGAGAGAAATCACTAATATATACACCTAAACATTTCTTTTCTGAAATTATTTCCTTCAAATAAATATTTAAAAGCTAGATATAGTGGTACACTCTTGTATTCCAAGCACTCTGAGAGGCTGAGGAGGAGGGTCACAAATTCAAGTCCAGCTTAAGTAACTTAGTCAGACCCTGTCTCTAAAACTTAAATAAATAATAAATATTTGCAGAATATCTCTCAAGTATCAGAGCTACTCAAAGTGGGGTCCATTAACCAGCAACTGCAGCATGACCCTGGAACTTAGTAAAAATGCAAAACTTGGTTCCTTCCCAGGCCTGCAAAGACAAAATCTGCATTTAACAAGATCTCCAGATGACAGATAATTAATTTAAAGTTATAGAAGCACAGGTGTACAGGTCTAGCCACCCACAACAAAAACTACTGTAATTTTGATTTTTCTTTTTAAACGGTTTCTTGAGCTTATATTCTAGAGCTACTAACTGTGACTTTTGACCAAGTGATCAGGTCTGCCTAAATCTTTGCTTTTTGATCTGCAAACAGGAATGTAAGTAACTACCTCACAGGCTTGTAAAAACTGAGACTGTTCACCTAGATGTGCTTGACAACCATGAGGCTGTTTTGTGTTAGTCTGTTATTAATGCTAACATTTGAAAGATGCCAAAATTAGCCAAATGAAAGCATGAAAGGAAAAGAGGGAAGGAGTTTCTTTAGGGGCAGAGATTGAGACACATGAAAAATGATACTTAAGGGGCAATGGTGAGAGAACAGGGCAAGGTGGAGGATCTGAGAAAAGTTTATTGTGAATTCATCCTAAAAATAGATTTACATTCCCAGTCTTTACCTACTTCTGCTCTAGAAACTGTCAATGAGTTTTTCATTTCATCCCTTAAAAATGTGGTGGTGGTTTTGGTGTTATGGGCTTCATGCTTTATTTTTAAATGCTTCAACTAAAAAAAAAATCATTGTGTGTGTATGTAACAGGATTTTCTCTCTGCCCTTTCCGACACAAGCAATATACCCCAAGGCACCAAATAAAGTCTATATCCTTCTCTAGAGGCTCTCTCCCTCTCTCCCTGATTCCATGGTGTTTTGTTCAGAGCGTTTTAACCAGTATAGTCTCTCCTGGACCATTCCCCCCACTTACTTGCTGCAGTTTGCACTATTACAATGTGGTGAAGAGGAAAGGGCTTTAAAATAATAACCCTGGTGTTATTTCTGTTTAGAATCATTAATAATAGTTGCTATCACATTTCAGATATGGGTGAGAGTTCTACCCTTTTAATTAGTTTCTGAAACTTGTACTACAAAATTTATAATCTCTCATTATCATCACCATCATCACTATCATCACCATCATCATCTTCACATCATCATCATCATCATCCTTTTAGTTCCTGAGTTCTCCTGCCCACACATCTACTCACATGGCCAAAATGCTATCACAACTTTCCAGGCCTGGCCCCCACTACATTCTTAAGAACCCACTTCAAGTACAATGACTTCAGTGAAGCTTCTGAAGCAGACCCCAGGCTCACCTGAGATCATAGTATAGTATTTGCTTTGTTGCTTTGAGTGTAATCATGTTTTCCTTTTAAATATTGCCTCAGTTTTGTTGCTTAAACTCCACTGTCAACTGTGTCTGCTCATTCTCACCTACAGTGAATATTTTCTTTTATGAATTATATGTGAGAAATTCTCCCTCCACTCTCCAGAAAAGATGACCTAGACTTTGACCCACGATCTCCTCTCTGCTTCTCTATGTTTATTTCTTTTACTTGGCTCTGAGAATGTCCCTGACTTAGGGAAGGATTCTCATTTTTTAAAAAATTTTTTACCATATTTCACTCATTTTAACACTGGAGGGTTTCTCATTTGTACATATAAGTGTGCATTTATTGTTATTGAAAAAATTGTCTATTTTAACAGTGTAATTGCCACCAAAAAATAAAAGGCAATGTATGTGTTGTAGCTCATCACAGTTCTCTATTTTTTAACCAATATCTGAGATAGAGTAGGTGCCCCCAAAATATTTGTCGAATGAATGATCAGATCAGATCTGGAGTGTCTTGCTGTATAGCAGGCTGACTAAATTTAACCAAAGGCGATATGACAAATTCCAAGATGATCAACTTTCTCCCAGGCACTGGCAGATGAAAGCCTCAGAGTCTTTGATCACCAGTAAGTGTGGTTCTCCCACTAGTCTAATGTCATTAATCTTTAATGCATTTTTCACTCCATCCATCTTACACTTAAGTTTCCATATTATTCATTAATTCTGACATCAGCAGACTGAATTCCTTTGAGGCTCAAGGCACTAGAATCCTCCTTTCAAATACCAAAGGCACACTTTTTAAAAGACAGGCATAATTTCTGCCCATAAGATTTTGTGTAACAATATTACCAATTAGCCCCTTGTACCATCCACATAAATTGCCTACTAGTCATCACTTGAAAGGATTAATTGACTATGCAAACATGGAGAGGCATAAAATTCAAACACAGATGTAGTTAAGGTTTCTTCATTTATTTCTCCTTGGGAGCAAACTCCTTTATATTTTAATCACATTGTATCAAATTTGAATAAAAATTATAGAGTTCATTCCAGTTTTTTGTCCGTAGGATCTTCCTCCATTTATTTGTTCTTTGCCATCTGGGATCAGCTCATCTTTCTTCAGAGATTTCACACAAGAAGGCAGATGTTAGAAGGCAAATGTTAGAATTCCAGCTGGTTTTTCCATCCTGGTCTTTTTACCTCAGAGAAATCAACCATGGCAGAATTCCCCTTGACAAATGAGAGAAATATAAACTTATGTGAGCTATGGATAAAATCAGAATGCTGGTCATAAGAGATTCCTTAAAGATCCTCTAAGTCCATTGAAATTTAGGAAAATGAATAAGTCAAATTCTATTAAGCAGGAACCAAGCAGAAAATAAATGGCCCAGTCAAATAAAAGACTGAAGAAAGTTTTAATAGAGAAATTATCTACACAAGTTGTGAGAAAGCCGTGAAACCTATCCCAGGGCCCTGGTGTTATTGCCCACAATGCTGTCACCACTCTGGCTGGAAGGTGCAAGGAAAGAGACATGCACACAGTACCTCCTAAGGAGCTGTGACTTCAGTGAAGGAGATAAACTCCTCTAAACCACTTCCTTTAAAAAGGAGCTAAAGAAATAAAATACCCCCAACTTTGTCACCAGTCCCCTGGTTCATTGACTAAGATGAAAATCACACACAACCAGTGGGAACTAGCATAGAGGAAGAACTTGTTAGATGCACATGGGATATGGCAATAACTTGTTTATAGATAGAGCAGCCCTAAAAAGAACAGCAAAGGAGGCTATTCCACAGACAGAGTGCCCCAGGGCTAGAACGCAGTGAAATTATATGTTTTCTATGAAAGCACTGGCATATGAATAGGTAGTGTAGAAATATCTGTGCATGAATTTGAAGTTATCACTGAGTGTGCATGTGTGCTTTTGAACTTGACCCTCTATGGTATGCACCAGTGTTTACTACCCTCCCTAACCAGGTGTTTCTTTTAGCTTGTAAATGAGGGTCTCTGTTACCTTCCATTAGCCTCTGGGACAAAGCCAATTCATACTGGACTTGGATCAGCCTTGCTTTCATTTTAAGCAAAGAATGAGCTAAGATTTAGTGACATAATCAGGTCTGAGATCTTTCTGTTTTTACTTCAAGCAATGGTTAGGGGTGAGGTTGGTGCAAAGGTTCTCTGCATTCAAAGTAAGGCGTTTTTCTCATCATTCACAGCTTCCACACCTTAGTAGTCATCAGCTCTCAACATTAACCCTATTTATTCTACTTCAACTTCCCTTTCTTCTCTTCTCATATCTTCCCAGGGATTCCCACTACAGGGCTCACTACAGGGGAAATCTAGCAATCAATTTCTTCAGGGAAACTAAGGTGTTAGGTTTTCTGATAAAAAGGCACAACGAAAAGAAAATAAAAAATGAGTGCAAATCTGAATGACAAAACAGAAGATATCAAATACACAGGGATCAGAATCATTTAGGGGAAAATCTTAAAACATAAGAGTGTAATAATATTCCCTGCCCCTTGTATCAGAACCATAGTACCAAGATCAAAAGCTTATGTATTTTGGAAAGACTGCATAATTTGGATTATAAGGAATAGCTTTTATTTTTAGTCTAACACCATACTTTTGCCTTTATTTTAGTTCTTGGTGGCCCAGAAAAGTTAAAAATTTCAATGATGAATATTTGTCTTTATATCACTATTATCATGTTTCACTGCTTGTATGGATTACATGCTGTTCCAGTTTGTCTACTTACACTAGACTTGAGGACAAGGTCAGCTGTCCCAAAAATAAGAGGACATAATATGGTAATCATCCTTAATTTCCTATCAACTTAACCAGAAGCCCTGTATAACTTATACTGTCTTATTATGACTGATCTTATTTGAATCTGGTTTGTTAGAGTGCTATCTTATATTGACTGATTTTATTTAAATCTGTTATGATTGATAGCATCAAGTCTAAGAGTATAGGCAACTACACTGAAGATGACAAGATTCACTAAGATACCTACTCTGGTTTGATTATTGCCTGCTTTTGAAGTCTTATAATATCTCCAATGCTTTGTTTTTATTAATGTTGTTATATACTGCTGAGACACCATGGTAACCATTGTAGATCGCCTTGTATTATGATTTTATATGACTTTTTGCTTCATGCTTTTCTAGAAATTGTTTTGTTTTGTCTTGATTTGTTTTGTTTTTCCCTCTAATACAGAAAGGATAGATATACATTTAGAGAGTCATGCATGTGTAGAGCTTATAAACAGTTTACAAGAACCAACTATATAACGCATGTTGAAATGAACAACTATTTTGAAGAAAAAGAGACACTATAGTATCCAGTGCTGACTCCGTAATGTCAGGATGTGAAGTCCAGGAATGCTATCATTCTTTGTTCAAAGTGATTTTAGCTTGTTTTGTTTTGTTTAAGTTCAACACACATGAAGGCATGGACAGCTGTTTTGAAGAGAATAAGAGACACTATGACAGCCATTCTAGGCCGCCCTATTGTCTAGTCTTGAAGACCTGAAACACCTTCATCGTTCTGTTCAGATCAGTTCCATACTATGTTGTTTCATGTGAATTCCTTGTATGTGACAATATGGACAACTATTTGGAAGAAAACAAGAGTCAATATGATAGAAAGTGAGTATCTCCAATTATCTAGCTTTGAAATTTATGTCTCTTACATTGCTTTCTTGTGACCCCCTTTGTTTTGTTTTGTTTTGTTGTTTAATTTTACCCTTTTGATATAATTGCATGTATGTTTTAGTGTGTAAGATGGATGACCATATTGCTGTTTTTGTCAGATCGTGGAGCAGAACTGTTAACAGTGTCACTGTTTGAATGTCTACTTTGCATGTTTTAATTTTGTAATTTGAGCAACTATTTCCAAGATGTCAGTATGTAATTCGTCAAGTAATGATTTCATAGTTGTAGGG
>PVJX010037340.1:0-17020 GCA_004027295.1 Dolichotis patagonum
ACCAAATTATTGGACCTGTTCAGACAGGAAATTCCTATTGTGTGGGCTGAAACTAACTCTCCTGGATTGGCAGTTAATCTGCACCTCTAGTTATTGAACTCTTGCCTCATGCTACTCCTGCAGGGTAAATCAGTACCCACTCAATCTCCAGGCATGAATATGAATATCAAAATACATTTGGAGACTGAAAGAGGCCAACATCCTGGTACCTTGTGTATCGGTTTGGAATACTCCACTGCTGCCTGTCCAAAAGCCTGAGACTACAGACTATTGACCAGTTCAGGACCTAAGAGAGGTAAACAAATGTGTTGTCACTCTCCACCCAACTGTCCCAAATCCTTATATGCTCTTAAGTCTCTTGCCTCCAGCTCAAACCTGGTATTCAGTTCTTGACCTCAAGGATGCCTTCTTCACCCTTCAATAGCTCCAGTGAGTCAACCTATTTTTGCCTTTGAATGGACTGACCCAGATACTGGGGATTCATCCCAACTGACTTGGACTAGGTTACCACAAGGTTTTAAAAATGCTCCAACGTTATTTGACGAGGCCCTAAATAAGGACCTCCAAGAATTTTGTGGTAAACACCCAGGGGTCACCTTATTACAATATATTGATGGTGTCCTTGGCAGCCTCCAGTTATGAGGACTGCCTACAGGATACACAGATTTGTTACACACCTTAGGATATCTGGGTTATCGTGTCTCAGCAAGAAAAGCTCAACTGTGCATACAAGAGGTAACTTACTTGGGATATGTTATTATTGAATGCAAGCGGGGCTTATTTTCCAAAAGAATTGAGGCAATCCTCCAGATCCCTGAGCCTCAAACTAAGAAGTAGATTCGAGAGTTTCTGGGGTCTATAGGCTATTGTCACCTCTGGATATTGGACTTCGCTGAATTGGCTCAACCCCTACATGCTGCCACGGGAGAGACCCCTTCAGATCCTCCTGTTTGGACTAAAAAGGAGAGCCAAGCTTTCCAACAATTAAAATTGGCTCTCACTCAGGCTCCTGCATTAGCTCTGCCTGATCTAACTAGACCCTTCCTGCTATTCGTTGAACACCGAGGAATAGCAAAAAGGGTATTAACCCAGACGCTGGGACCATGGCAACGCCCAGCCTCTCAAAAAGGCTAGACTTAGTAGCTACTGGATGGCCGAACTGTCTTCGAGCTATTGCTGCCACTGCCTCTATAGTAAAAGAGGCCAATAAATTAACTTTTGGACAAAAATTCCAGGTTGTGGCACCCCGTGCTATTGAGGCCCTACTCAGGGCTCCACCTGACAGGTGGCTCTCCAATGCAAGGACTGTGCAATACCAGGCCCTCCTGCTTAACTCTGACCTTATTGAATTCAAGGAGACTTCTGTCCTTAATCCTGCAACACTTTTGCCTGATGATGACCCACAGATGCCTATCCACAATTGTGTGGATCTGTTCTCTACACCTACCAGCCTCCGTCAAGACCTCACAGACCTCCCCTTGGAACATCCGGATGTTGTGTACTTCACTGATGGCAGTAGCTTCATCTTCGAAGGTAAAAGGGTGGCAGGGGCAGCTGTGACCACAGAGATACAAGTTGTTTGGGCTCAACCCCTAGACCAAGGTACAACAGCCCAAAAAGGCCAAACTCATTGCTCTTACAGAAGCCGTAAAATTAGCCAAAGATTTAAGGGCAAACATATACACAGATAGCTGTTATGCCTTTGCTACAGTTCATGGAAAGAGGACTTTTGACTTCTGCCAGCTCAAAAATCAAAAATGCCCCATATATCTTGGACTTGCTGGACACCAGCTGGTTACCTAGACTATTGTAGAGGTCACCAAAAAGGAACAGACTCAATAGCTAAAGGAAATGCTTTAGCAGATAAAAGTACTCGGGAAGTTGCTTTAAATTTGTCCATGCAACCTGTGACCCATTTGCTACCCGTTTTACTGCCCTCTCGTTTGCTTCAGCTTGTCTATTCAAAATCAGATCAAGAACTGGCTAGACAATTGAAGGCAAAACAAATGCCCCCTAATGATTGGTATCAAGTGCCAGATAAACGAATTTTGATACCTGAGGCGATAGGAAGAAGACTTAATTCTTCAAGTCTACCAAGTCTCACACTTGGGAGGCTCCAAATTAGCTCAATTGCTCTGAAATAGATATTTCATTCCAAAGTTGACCCAACTAGCAAAGGAAGTAAGTCAAAGATGCCCACAGTGCCTCCAAGGCAATGCAAAGGGCTGTTAAATTATTCAAGAAGGAACTCAAGCCCGAGGAACTTTTCCAGGGGAACATTGGGAGACTGATTTCACGGACATGGGAAAACCAGGATTACATGGACACAAGTATTTATTGGTTTTTATAGACACTTTTATTGGGTGGACTAAAGGATATTCAACAAAGTCAGAATCAGCTTTAATTGTTATCAAAAAGCTTTTATATGAAATAATTCCCAGATTTGGCCTTCCCTTATCCATAGGGTCCAACAATGGCCCAGCTTTCATAGCTTCTATAACTAACAAAGTGGCTCAGTTATTACAGATTAATTGGAAACTGCACTGTGCCTACTGACCCCAAAGTTCAGGCCAAGTTGAGAGAATAAATCGTACCTTAAAAGAAACACTTAGTAAGTTGATCTTAGAGTCTGACAAAAACTGGGTAAGTCTCCTTCCTTTTGCCCTTTTGCGTGCTTGCTGTAACCCATGTATTTCTGGAATAACACCTTTTGAGGCAGTCTGTGGAAGACCGCCTCCCCTCGTTCCTCATCTTGAGAGTGCTCATTTGGCTGAAACTGCTAACCTTAGTCTAATTAAGTCCCTGCAGGATCTTTAACCCATGCTCACTTCGATCCACCAACTCTTCCCAGACCACCGAGCCAAGCCTCTGCCCGCACCAGAGACTCCGCTTGTTGCTAATCCAGGGGATCAAGTACTGCTCAAGCGTCGTTCCTGCAACTCCTCTCTTGAACCTCGCTGGACTGGACCATACACCGTTGTCCTCAGCACCCCGACGGCTGTCAAAGTAGTGGGAAAACCTACCTGGATACATCATTCTCACATCAAGGTTGTCCCACCAGATGCTCAGGAAACAGCTAAGTGGACCATCACAGGGACTGAGAACCCTCTTAAACTTAAGCTGTCAGAATGCTCCTGATAACCCTGTGTTTTTTCAGTTATTGGGCAGCAGTTATGATGTCTTTCAATCATAACCCTTCTCTCTACACCTGGGAACTAATCAACGCCCTGACGGGAGAACTTACAGCTAAAAACACTACTCCTCATGCTACTGATGTTACAGATCTGTGCATCGTCATGGGCCCCCACACCTCCTCGGTGCGATCTGCCAACTTGGGACTCAGCAACACATGGGCCTCATCTCAAAATAGGGGCACCCCTAAGGACCTCTATGACTGTTGCTCCCCAAAGGGAAGACAAGCCTTACAAAGTATTCAGTTTTATGTATGCCCTCGAGAACAGCCATCTGGAAGCCCCTGATGTTCTAAAGATTGTGAGGGACACAATCAATTTTACTGTAATTATTGGGGATGTGAGTCCATCTCTCCCTGGGGTGATAGTGATCCTTTCATAAGTCTTAAGAGATCTTCAAAGCCAACTAATTGTTACAGAAATTGTAACCCCCTCACATTTAATTTCAAACAGATCCATCATCACTCTTGCAGTGGGGGAAAAACTTGGGGCATTCAACTCTATGTATCTGGATATGACCCAGGAACAATTTTCCACATAAATAGAAGATGGGCTGCTGATCACCCTACCGGGCTGGCCATTGGGCCATTGGCCCCGTCTGCACCCTGCCTCATAAAAACTACTCCCAAACTGCTTACTGCCATCTCTCCTGTTGCCACTCCTGTAACCAACTTAGATACTTCCTTGCTACAGCCTCAGTCTGTCTCTGATATATACAGTCCTCTAGATATAATGTTCCAATACCTAAAACATAGTAACCGCAATATTATTCAGGACTGCTGGCTATGCTTGGACCCAAAACCCCCCTTTTATGTAAGGGTAGCTCTACAGACTTCTTTAGGCTCGAATACCTCTTTTCAAATCCAGAACTCCACCACCTTGGACTCTAACTCCTCTTGTTGGTGGGAACAAAGACCTATCCTAACTTTAGGAAATGTTCAGGGAAAAAAACTTGTGTAGTCTGCTGCCTATAGCCTTGACTTAAGCCCTTATGCAAACTTATGTTCTAACCCTGTTATGGTAACTAATGTTTCTTACACACTAAGTCAACACCTAGAAGCTCCTACAGGATCTTGGTTTCCATGTACATCAGGTTTAACTCCTTGTGTCATGCTTGATATATTTACTAGACATGCTAAACTGTGTATTCTTGTACATGTATTTCCTCCTGTATTTGGTACAAGTGGAAGAAAACACTTAAATATAGAAACTGACCTCTCTAGAACAGCCCAAGCAGCCCGTTTTAATCCCGATCCTTGTAGGATTAGGTATATCTGGGGCTACAGCTCTAGGTGCCACAAGTTTGATAGTTGGTGACAAAAATTACCATAAATTGAGCACCCTCATAGACAAAGATTTAGCAACTGTAAAACATTTGGTGTCTAAACTAGAAGAGTCTCTGGGCTCCTTGGCTGAAATGGTCCTCCAAAATAGCAGAGGCCAAGACTTATTATTCATGCAGGAAGATGGTCTATGTGTGGCACTAGGTGAGGCCTGCTGCTTCTACACCAATCACTCTGGAGTTATCCGAGACAGCATAAATGAACTTAGAAAAAGACTCCATAAACGAGAACAACAATGACAAATGGACCAAAATTGGTTTCAAAATCTGTTCTCCCTATCCCCTTGGCTGACCACCTTGCTCTCAGCTCTGCTAGGACCAATCATTCTCTTCTTACTTGCCTTAACCATCGGACCACATATTATAAAATGCCTTCTAAATCACATCCAAGACCGATTCCAAGCTATTTAAATGCTTGTACTTAAACAAGGTTATAACTCATTGCCTGCACATGATTATACAATTGAGTCAAAGATTTGACTCAATGACCAAAAGTAGTGGGGAATGTTGTAAGCTCAGAATCTACAATTTGCCTTTAAACCCTGTTCTCTTTTTGTAAAGACTTCTGTGACTGCCCCTGTCTGTAAGATTTGTATACTCTCAGTTCAACTTGCAACCTTGTAACTTACCCACTGTACAATCCCTTCTACCTCCCTGGTTCCTATGGAAACAAACTGATCTTCAAGCTCTATCCCCTCCCCTTGCAGTCTGCAATTTTAAAAACTCTTACACTCCCCCCCGCCCCACACCGGGTGCATACTTTCCCAATCAGCTCCTGGGACAGTGTCGCCACTGAGCTCAGCTAACAAAGCGCTTGCTTTTTCTTTTTGGAATCCATTGTTTTTGACCAACACAGAAAGGAAGGGAATATATCAGTGATAAGAAAGGGAGGTTAAGAAAAATGCCAATAGGTGGAAAATAAAAGGTCTGCCTTTGTTGGAATTATTTGTATTGCTGAGGAAAGCAGCTAATGTTGAGGGGGTTTGGAATATATTTGTATATCCCTGTATGCAGCTGTATTTGGAGTTTGTGCAAAGCTATGGGATTGTCATTAGAAACTTTTAATATATTTGTAGTTAGTTTTGTATGGATCCTCTAAGTCTAATTTTGTTAAGGATTATCCTAAAGTGCCCTTGAATGGTTCTAAGTTAGAGCATTGGTTATTTCTTATTCTCAAGGGTACATACATGGAGATACATACTGCATGATAGAGGGAGAGGATGAGGTAGCAAGGAAGTAAAAAGATCAGAGAAAAGAAGAAAAATATGAAAGAAAGTAAAAATAGGAGAAAAAAATGAATAGTACAAAGGGCCAAATTTAAAGAATAAAATAGCAAAAAGAGTAAAATAGCAAAACAATACTAATAAATAATTAAGAACCAGTTGGGAAAAAAAAGATAACCCAGAATAAACAAGCAAGGAAACAAAATATAAAACCTTCCTACAGTCACGTTCCCTTTGTATGGAAGGACAGCCTGTGAGAAGCAGTTTCCTCCTGTGGACTACTCTATTTCCTGCCCAAAGCAGTGAGGGTCGTTGATCTCGTCGGACCCATTTTCTTGGTGTGAGCTGACTCTGGGTATGTGGCGAATTGAACATTTCTGCCACAGTCTGAATGGCTATCTGAATTGATTTGAAAGGTCTTTTGTGTTTTTTTTTTAAAGACCAGAATGTGTGGTGTTTGTTTCACACTGCTGTGTTGCTTCTGGTTTCTCTGAATCCGTGGCTTTCATGCATCTCACTTCCTGTGCCCTGTAGGGCAGTTAAGAACGATCATGAGTCTATTCTATCACCCAGTTACTGAAGAGCCAATTTTTTCCTGACTCAGTTCGGTCATCTCCCACAGTGGAGTGGAGGGTAAGGTGCCATGACCTAGGTGCAGTCACGTACCCCAAGCCTCAGATACCGGATTTTGACCCATTTTGATTCTCTCTTATTTGCCTGGCCATGTAACACTTTATCTTGTGCTCTTGCCTCAGGATAACTGCTTTTCTCCAATGCTAATTTGGAGACATTCACTTTGCTGTCACTCCTTACTTGCCCACTCTCTCCACCTGAAACTGCTTCTTGAGAAATACATTCTCATTGCCCTCAAATAATTTCAAATACTATTTCCTATGAAGTTGTTTGAATATCTAAAACAACTATGTAAGGCAGCATACTGAATAGTTAGAAATAAAAGTCTTGATTCTGATGTTAAAGGTTTTGCATTTTAATATGATCTTTTTGTTGATTTATGTAAAGCTTTGTATTTTTCATTTTCTCAATCCTGTCACTGTAGTGATGTATGGTATATTTTAGCATCAAGTTTGCCATAAGCAATAAAGTCAGAGTCTCAAAGAAATTTTAATTTATTTCCCTATTTTTAACTCAGAGCTTTTCATTATTCAGTTATTTTGTTTGGGATCCTATGTTTAGCTGGCATCATTTCAATACTCTTATAAATAATGTAAAATTTTAACTTAAAGGTAAAATTTAAGTAGATAAATCATTTATAGAAAAACATAAGGGTGGACATTATATACAAAGTCACAATACAGACGATAACAAAATATACTAACAATGACTCTGAATGCTGTATTTTACATTTTAGTTTCCTCAAAGCATTTTTCTTTAATAAGATAAAAATATGAAAATGACTCATGCAACATGGAATGAACACACGTTTCTAAGATTCTGTATTAAGAAAAAATGAAGCATGAAAAACAGTTAAATTCAAAAGTTCTTATTGAACTGTTAGCTAATATTTTAAAACAAAAAGCTGATTCAGAAAATATGATGATGAAAACAGCTGTTCTCAAGAAATCTGCAACTTTTTAGAATGAGTAAGTCCTTCAACAGCTGTTACATAAAGCTCAATTTTCCTTAAAAATGGGAAAAAACAATGTGAGGGCAGTCCATTTTGTATGGCTAAATGCATGACAGTATTTGAGTTCAGTCTTATGTCAAGAGTAGTATGTAAACAGTTAAAGGGAAGAAGGAAAACAGGTCAGAAAGAATTAGTAAAGGCAAGGGAGGAAAGGAACCAAAAGGTTCAGTAATGTTACAAAAAGGACATACGGATCAAGGCCTGAGAGCAAGACTGGAAATAAAAGTCATAGTAACGTCACATGATCTTTGGTTCCTAACATTCGCAGCAGTTTAGACAATAATACAGTATCATTGGAGAATCTTGTGCAGGATAATACATAACAAAAGGAAAATAACAGGGCAGTGGGATTGAACATGTAAGGAAGGAAAGCATGGAGTTAGCCCAAGAGTTCGGACAAGGCAGAGCTCTAACTGGAGTTAGGAGCACAAGGGTAGCAGGGCTTAGGAGACATAACAACACGGTACACGAGAGAAGGCCCCAAAGGCGACACCAAATTCTGAGTCTGAGGTTCTGAAGGGGAATCAATTATGATAACTAACAAAACAAGGAAAAAGGTAAACCCAGAGGCTCTGGAGGAATAAGGTTACATTTTGTACATTATGACAAATAGTTCTAATTAAGCCCACATATAAATTACTAAATTATAATAAAAATAAAATATATCTTAAAAAACTAAATTAAATAAAAGCTTTCAGAGCTAAATAAATAGAAAATTTTAAGAATGAAATAAGTAGCGTAATATGTGCATAGATATGGAGATCAAATATTGTCAAGATGAATGCAAATGTGCTGTAAATATATACTAATAAAAAATTAAAAAACAATTATTTCTTTTGAATTAAATAACCAATATAATATCAATTTTATTAGATACAATTTTAACTGTACAGTAACATTTCTGAATCAGTGATTTAAGTATTCAAAAGTAAAGTTTGTTGTACAACAAAAATAAACAATGATGGTTGAATAAATCTTAGGTACAAATTAAAAAAAGATGAAAGAAAGAACAGTGTCAACATGTCAGGTCTTCCTATTTTGATTTATATACTCATTTAATGCCAGTGAAATCTGAGCAAGGTATTTTGTGGATAATAACAATCTGACTTTAACATTTATATGAGGAAGCAATAATACAATATTGAAAAACTTCAGTTAGAAGACAGACATTATTTGACTTTCAGGCTTATTACAAACTTAAAATAATCAAAACCATGTAATATTTGCAAAACAAAAGACAAACACCTTAAGAGAACACAGCAAACAGAGCGGAAATACACCATAGAAACATACAAAAGAAAAAGGCACTACTACAATGGGGAAAAGATACTCTTCTTAAAAAATATTGGGAAACTGTTATCTGTATACAAAGAAAGGCTTTACCCTGCTTACCAAAATTTAAATTTACTATAGACTTAAGTGTAAAAACACAAAAACTGTCAAACTCCTAGAAAACAAGATAAAATCTAGATAAGTTTGAGTTTGACTTTTTAGATGGAACACTAAATAGATTAAAATTTAACACTTCTGCTCTGTAAAAAACACTCATGAGAAAATGGAAGAATACACTACAGAATGGGAGAAAATATTTGTATAAGGTGTCCCATGTGGTAATCAGGTTTCATTTGGTCCACTTGACTGGGCTGAGAGCTGCCCAGGGGATTGGCGGAGCACACCTCTAGGCGTGTCTGGGTGGATCATGCAGGTCTTATTTTGATACTATATCTGGTCCCTCATCCCTTCCTTGCTGGTATTGTTCCTTTGTTCTGCTTCCTGGCTGCCACGGAACTACATAGCTTAGTTCTGTCAAACTTTTCTACCATGACAACTCTGTCTTGACCAAAACATGGACTTAAATCCTGAAACCCAATCATGGACTGAATCTCTGTCCTGGAACTGTCGGCTAAATTAAACTTCCCTTCCTTTAAATTGCGGATGTTGACTATCATGTCCCAGTGCCAGCAAAAGTGACTGATACATCTAATAAAGAACTATATCCAAAATATACAGACTCTTAAAGGTCAATAATAAAAAAATGTAAAAATGGACAAAAGATGTAAAGGTAAATTTTATTAAAGAAAATATATGGATGACAAAATATATGGAAACATGCTCAACATCAGAAATCATTATGAGATTATAAACTAAAACAAGGAGATTAGAAAGTCCAAAACATGGATAATACCCAAGGCTCAATAATTTCTGGCAGGAATGCAAATGACTACAGCTACTATCGAAGACAGTTTGACAATTTTGCTAAAAACTAGACATCTCCTTACCATTCTCTTATGATTCATTATTTATGCTCCTTGGTATTTACACACATGAACTGGAAATTTACATTCACAGGTTCAATTCTGTACATGTATGTTTATTCATAAATGCCAAAAAAATGGAAACAACCTAGATATCCTTTGGAAAGTTAATGGATAAAATAACTTTGGTATATGAAGACAATGGAATATTACTCAGCATCAAAAAGAAATGAGGCAGCAGGTCATAATAAGACACAAGGGAACCTAAATGCATATTAACAAGTAAAACAAACTAATCTGAAAAGGCTACAAATTGTATAATTTCAACTACGCACAATTCTGCAAAATTAAATTACAGTGAGAGTAAAAAGATCAATAGTTACTATGGTTTTCAGGTAAAGAAGGCTTGAACCATTGAAGCATAGATAGATATACGTTGTTAGACATTTGTCAAAACCCATACAATATAAAACACAAGAGTGAACGTGATGCAAGCTATGCACTTTTGGTGACAATAATTCATCAAACTAAGTTCATTAGTTGTAACGCATATACCATTCTGGCAAGATGCTGATGGTGGACTAGGCTGTACTTGTGCGGACAGAGGGAGTATATATAGGAATTCCACTTCTTGCTCAACTTCGCAGTGAAACAAAAAGTATTCTAGAAAAAGATATTTCTAAAAAAAATTTTTCTAAGATAAGCATAAGTAACATGTGAAAGGTACATTTTTATGGTTACTCAATTGTCTTGTTTTGTTTGGCACTGGGAATCAAACTTAGGACCTTGTGCTTACCAAGGAAGCACTAGTGCCACTGACCTACATCCTTGGTCCTCAAAGTTGCATTTTTAAAATCAGTCATAAAGTAACCAGTTATGGCTGGGCATGGTGCTGCATGCCTGTAATCGTAGCACTTGGGAGACTGAGGCACGAGGGTCACTATGACTTTAAGGTTAGCTTGGGTTTACACAGTAACCCAAGGCCATTCTGAACTATATAGCAAGACCCTGTCTCAAAAGAAACCAAAAAGAAAAAAAAAAAAAGTAACCAGTTACCATAGTCTTCCTGATTGTCCAATTACGTTGAAATTCTTGATTCATAAATAATGAATATATTAAAAAGAAAAATGATAGATTACTTTGGTGACAACTAGCAGAATAAGTTTATTGGCTAAATAAACTAATGTCTACCTTCATTTTCAGATGTTTCTGATCATGACCTAAATGGCAGGGATGGAAAAATGAAAGAAAAAGAGCAAAGATACTAACGTGATGATGAAATGTTACTAAAATGGGAACTGGAGATAAAGGAAAAAGAAAAAAAGGATACATTTTTTTCTTCCTATGACACATATATAATAATGAGACATGTTAAAAAAGAGATGAATCCTGAGGAAGTAGTTAGTATAACTGAATGAATTAACAGTTCCACTAATTTCTTCCAGAAACAAGTAAGTATATTTTTCTAAGACATAAAAAATGTGGGAAAAGTTGGTCATAACAGACAAACTGGTATCTATTTTTTAACAAAATTACAGGTTAGTCAACAATATTCTAAAATGCTTTTGAAGAATTGTGTATAGAACTACATATTTTGTAGTTTTCAGGCACTGGAGACACCTAAAAGAAAAACAAAAGAGAAAGAAAATGCACCATATTTCTTCAATGTCAGTGTACATTCCATCTTAAAGATAAAACACCGCTATTTGCAACAGCAAATGGACTAAGAAGACTACCAGTGCAGTGTCAAAACAAGGTAGACAGTGACCTATTCAGGTAGACTTGAATATACAATGAAGGAAATGTCTAAATATGAATTCAGTGGTTTTCACTCTCTTTGTGTTTTATGGCAGAAAAGTAGAAGCCATCTAGAAGTGGTTCCTTTCAATGAGTTTGAAATTTAGATAGTAAAACTTAATTCTCTTGAGGCTTATCAGCTTTTTGGGTAAAAGCTCACCAATAGTTATCTTTCAATTGAATTCACTGAACCATTTTTAATTCTATTCATCATCATTTTTCTGGAAAACTGGCACCAGTAAACAAACAAACAAGCAAACCTACTGTATTATGGAAACTCTCATCTTGAGATTTTGAGATGCTTTTCCTACTTTTGTCAAATATTCATTAGTTCTCCCAGATTTTCTATCACGTAAATGTAATTGTATGTCTCAAGACTCAGTGCAATACCAACGTGCAAGACTTTTCCCACTCTCTTTTTCTGTCATTACTCTCATTTCTTCACATAATTTCAGCTATTATTTCTATGATGATAAATATAAAACAATATTTTATATTGTGAAAGATCAGCAATAGATCTAATTCAGGTTTTTATCTATTCAGTAAGGTCTCATTAAATTGACATTTTTGCTGTATCTTGACCATCAATTTATTTATGTATTTGGTGCCAGGGATCAAACTCACGACCTCAGGTTTGCAAGCAGGCACTTTCGCCACTCAGCTAAACCCTGGGCCCCCATCAATTTATTTAAAATAAAACTCCTTAGTCAATTTTTGCCTCATTTTCTATCTTTCTTTTGTACCTCACTCTATCTTGGATATTATTAGAAAAGCTTTCATTTGCAATTTTTCTTCTTAAGCTTTGTATAATGAAGATAAAATACATTGTTAAATCTTTAATCCTTATGCACAATAACCTATTTATTGTATCTTACTACCTATTTAATTATTTAACATTAGGTTTTATATTGTTCTCAATGTTTGTAGCTTATTATTCTCTTTCAACAGATTAGCCATCCCTTTAGAAATGTAGTGTTTTTTGTACCATGAGGAATCCTCAAACTACAGCACTTATAAAATCCCTTGTTATTGAATAAGAAGCTAGAAAAAAATCACTAAAGTCATTTTCTGTATTTTGTTTTCTACTGTTACACAGTTACATACACAGGGCAAAAACATGTATCTCAATTTTCTATAAAAATAAAAGTGAAACTTAGATTTACTTGCTTTGTCCTCCAAGTGCAATTCTAAAAAGCGCAGATAAGCCACTGGTGCAAACACGTCAGCTGAATGTATGACTATTTCTGAGGAATCTCTGAAACAGAAACAATTTAAAATGCATTATTTACTACATAAATTGTGGCTACTGATAGGAGACACCAAAAACCCTCACTTTATGCTCATTTGCATGGTTATAAACATTTTTAATAATCCAGTCTTTAATTGAGTACAAAGATCAAGAATGTTACTTTTAAGAATATTAAAATAATGATGCATTTTATCTTTATAAGGACACACAGTACAACTTTCAGGTTCAAAACTTGTTGAACAATTATGAGACAAACTTGATCAATTTCACTTCACATATGCTTGGCATGGGCTAAACATTAAACATTAGTTCTTTATCTTAATTATCCTTTTCATTTTCAAGAGGTAATTCATTCAGTGTTTCACACAAAAAAATCTCAATTATACTCACAAAAGCAGTACTAGTGATGTTTTTAAGCTCTAGCTGAACTCTTCACACTGCAATATGACTGCTATTTAAATTGACTGTCTGACATGGTAATTACCATATTCAGGTAAAATGCTATGAACTGCTTGCTGGCATCATATGGATAAATGTAAATTAACACAACTTTTTAATCAAATATACCCTACAGGGTATGAATACTGAGATTATGACAAACCTTAATAACTAATTATTTTTATTGTTTATTAAGGAAGCAAAAATGTTTTGCATTTCAACTGAAAATTTAAAAACTGAAATTCATTTCTATTTAATGCCTCAGGAAACCTATTTAATGTTTACGTTACTATTGTTAGTATTTTGAACATTGCAGTACAAGAAAATAGATTCTTACTTTGACTCTGCCACTAATGAAAAAAACATCCTTGCATTAACTTTTGTGGTGCAAAATCACTTAGCAGAAACCTCAACATCTTAATTCCAAAATACTATATTTTCATGATGAGAACATGTTTACTTTCTACTTGAAAGATTTAAGATTAAGACAGTGTATTTTAATCGTAAGTGCAATAAATAGGACTTACATGTGTAAACACAATATTATCTCTCTGGTGTGAGAAACTGAAATTGTAAACAAGAACCAAAATTATACAATAGATATTGTGAAATAGGAAGACACTGTTCAAAAGAAGAGGGAACTAGGGACGTGGGAGATGGAAAGGAATGAAGAGAAAGAACAAATTCAGAAACATGGGATAAAATGAAAATAGAACTTTGTGAACAGGGAGGGAAAGGAAGTTTGAAAGGAGAGTATGGGAATGGGGAAAAAAAGAAATCAAATATATCATGTATGAATACAAATTCTGTGTAACGAATATGATCACTAGGTATACCTAAACTGTACCAATAAACGTGAATAAAATTAAAAAATAAAGAGCAAGTTTGATGATTAAAATAAAAAACAATTTCCATTCATTTAGTATCAAATATGTATCCTGTTAATGATTAGAAAATAACATTAAAAAAGGATTTCTTTGGCATTAAAAAGAAAGTAACTTATAAAGCAGTAGAATTATTCAAGAGTCATGATCCTGATGAAAAGATACAACTTGTATTCACAGGTGATGTCAAGGAACAGATGCTTCCAGATGTCAGGAGGAAAAAACAGATGAAGTACAGAGGAATTTCTCTTGCTTGCTACCTTCTACAACTTGAAACTTACTCATTTTTCCCCCCTTAATTTGTTATTTGTCCTTTTCTTCAGAGTTGTGTTCCCTGGTCAAATCTTGACTGTACAATAAGATTCAAACCTCAGTTCTTGTTTTTGATGTCACTCTTAGATTAATTTCAGTTTTCTGTTCCTGATCCCAGTGTTGGAAAATAACCATAGGCTTAAATGATGCCTAATGCAGGCAGCTTGGTTTTGATATCCTTGAAAATGGAGTGCATTAATATCGTAATTAGCCTGAACCAATATTGTCTCAGAGGATTTCAGGTCCTTCTCAATCTTAGCTTTCTAAAAGAGAAAGATGACAACATACAGCTTACTTAACTAATGCAATTACACTCAGAACCAAGAGTATTATCTAGAGATAATAAACACACACGCACACACACATATTCTGACCACTCGAAGACAGAGAATGTGATATTTTAATGGTTCTACCAAATCTGTAATTTCTAAGTGAATAACATCATTCACTTCATCATGTTCGCCTACCCCTGTCCCACTCCACCTCACAACCTGCACAGTGAAATACATGGGTGGCCATTAGACACTTGTTAAGTAAATAAACGTGTAGCCAAACATTTAAAAATATTCTCACATTTATACATTAACTACTGAAACAATCAGAAAATTACACTGAATTTTCAATTACCTTATCTTCATATGAATAGTTTGTCATGCATAATTCATACATAAAGGTTTGTGTACACATATAGATCAAAACTACCATATAACATTTCTAGAATAATAAAAATAAAGAATAATATGTCTAAAAAATTAAATGCAAGAAAAATAGGTTCTAAGTTCAAACAAATTCCGAAGGAATACAGTACTGATGTGAGGAATCAGTAAGGTACTTGCTTCATCCTCACAGTGAAATGCCACTTGTCAGTGCTTTTTCCTGAGCCTGTCTTGAGTGGATAGAAAACAAGCAGGCTGGAAAATGGAAAAGTATTTTAATGACGAGGCTTAGTCCTTTGTCACTTTGTTCATTCTTGTTCCATTCATCTATTCACACGTAGCAACTCTGTAGCAGTAATATTGTAATTTCTCTTTGTTCAAAGGGAAACATAGCTGTCTGAAGTACTGATATTAGAAATAAGACAGAGAAGACAATGATAATTATCATTAACAGAATGTCTTAGTTACTGTTTATTCGTCGCTGAGACAAAATACCTGATGCCCAAAGTTGGGAAAGGAAAGTTTTATTTCTTTTTTTAAATTAATTTTATTTTAAAGAGAATAAAACAAGAGGGCAGTACAGAGCAGATCAGAATAGGACAACATAGGCAACACAGTACTTTACATTAAGACAACTGGACATCAACAGTAGCTATCACAATATCTCTTTCTCTGCTATAGTTGAGCATAGTTTCAAATACAATAATACCAAACGTAACAAAATAGTATAAAGCCATACAAAGAGTGAAACAATTACAGGGCTTTCTGAACCAAATAACAGAAAATGTTAAATGGGTACTATAATATCTCATTTTCAATAGAAAAATTTTGTTTAAACTATCACACATATTCAAATCCCAAAAACACAAGTGTGATAGATAGAACCAATGGTAATAGAAGAATAGAAGCATGGTAGGACTTCAAAGAAGGATGATATTAAATCAGCAATAGCTGTCATAATGTTTTGTTTTCTTCAAAATAGCTGTTCATATCATCACGCATGATACAGTCAAACAAAACAGAATAAAACCATTCCAACTGATGATTGAAAACATTGAAAGGCTTCAAAGCTATGAGATAGGGACTCATGCTTACCATAAAATCTTATATACTCTTAGCAACTCTCATACTAGGGAGACTATACGGTATTTACACTTGTGAGTTTGGCTTATTTCGCTTAAGAGAATGGTCTCAAGTCATGTCCATTTATTTATAAATATCTCAATGTGATCATTCTTTATAGCTGAGTAGTACTCCATTATATAAAAATACCACAACTTTTTAATCCATTCCTCAGTTGATGGGCACTTAGGTTGTTTCCAAGATCCGGCTATTATAAATTGTGCTACTATAAACATGGGTGCACATATATCACTGTGGTATGATGTTTTCAGTTCTTCTGGGAACATTCCCAGAAGTGGAATAGCTGGGTCAAATGGGACTTCCAAACCCAGGTTTTTGAGGAATCTCCAGACTGACCTCCATAGTGGTTGCACCAGTCCACACTCCCACCAACAGTGTACAAGAATTCCTTTTTCCCCACAGCCTCTCCAGCACTTGTTGTTGGTAGTGTTTTCTATCTTGGCCATTCTTTCTGGAGTGAGATGGAATCTCAGTGTGGTTTTAATTTGCATTTCTCTCATGACTAATGATGATGAACATTTCTTCATATATTTATTTGCCATTTGTATTTCTTCATCTGAGAACTGTGTATTCATTTCAGATGCCCATTTTTGGATTGGGTCTTTGAGTTTTGAGGGTCTGATTTTTTTTTAATTCTTTGTAAGTTCTAGACAGCAGTCCTTTGTGTGAGGAACTGTCCATGGAAATTTTTTCCCAATTTGTGGGTTTTCTTTTCACTCTTCTGGAAACCTCTTTTGACATGCAGAAACTCTTTAATAAGATGTGGTCCCAGTTATTGATTCTGGGAAGTATTTCCCATGTAGTTTGGTTCTTGTTCATGAATTCTCTTCCTACCCCTATATCTTTGAGATTTTTACCTACTTTGTCTTCCAGCAGTTTTAGTGT
>PVJX010037341.1:0-17011 GCA_004027295.1 Dolichotis patagonum
TACTCACCTGCTATTTCTTTCTGATGAATTGACCATTCCATTTCCAAAGTTCTGAAATGGCCAACAGACCACAGAAAGAATTCTCTTTAGGCTCCTGTTTGAAACCAGCAGCTACAGCGATCTGCTGGCCTTGCTTCAGGACCATACCTTTTTCTTGTTAAAACACAAATAACATGTTTTAGTTCTTCATGGTATATTTGTGTGATCATTCATTAGATTATTTTTCTGTATAGCTCTGCAAATTGAGCCCAGAGCCTCCAGAATGCTAAGTTGCTCTAAATTTTAATTTTCCTGAAGGTAGAGATTATTTTATAAATACAAAATAGTTTACCCAAGATGTAGCATTAAGTATATACTTAATAAATTCTTACTGAATGAATAAATATTCAGAAAAGCTAAGTACTTTAGTCAGTTCAGATAGCTATTATATATTTGTGATTTGAATGCTTCATTTAGACACAATTATAATATCTGATTCTGAAATCACATTAAATGCTTTTATATCAGTTACTTTTTCTACACAGAAATACATGGAGATCATAGTTGAGGTAGGGAGTTACCCACATACAGTTAACTTAGTTAATATAGCACCATACATTATGAGTGTATTGTAAAGATTAAATTTTTTAAATTTAAAAAATATTGTTCACTTGTAAGTGAATATTGAGTCATAAAATTTTGACACCACAAAGGGCTGTTTCAGTGATAATCTGACACAGCAAAGCAATATAGAACACATGTCACTAAAATAGCTCCTTCCTGTAGTAGTAAGGGGATGGTGGTGAAGTAAGTATAAATGTTTAATATGAATAAGCTCTTCAGGTAATTTTGATTATAACTTTTGTCTTGTTAAGCATTTCTCAATCTTTACTTTTACTTTACCCACATAGCCAATTTTAGACAGGTATGACAAGGAACAATTCAACAGAGGAGAAATCTGAGGTATTGAGAGTTACTGTGACTTCTCAAGTTTTATCCTTTACCTTTATCATTTAGCAGAAACATTTACATAAGATACGATATTAGGGTGGGGGTTATAGCTCAGTGGTAGAGTGCATGAAGCTTGGAGTTCAATTTCTAGCACCACAGGAGGAAAAAAAAGAGAATATATCACCTTTTTTCGGGGGTTGGGGTAATACAGTTAATTATCATGGTAGAGATGTGGTGAAAGGAGGGTATGAAATAACATCCCCACTACTTTAGGATTAGATTGTTTCTTTTTCTTTTCCTTTTTTTGAAGTACTCAAAATTGATCCTAGGGCTTTTGCACTGTTACATCCTCAGCTCTTTAATTTAAAACTATGTCTTGCTAAAATCACTAAGTTGCCCAGAATGGGCTCAAACTTGAGATCATTTTGCCTCAGTCTCCCAAACTGCTGTGATTATTGGCTTGTAAACCACACCTAGTTTGGGCTTATTTCTTTTCATTGATTCAATTGTGCTTAAAAAATTAACATGGTGAATTGCATTCTGCTTATCTCAGGATTATTAACTCATGGTTGGATAGTTTTGTTGAGTAGTTGATGAAGTATAAGAAGATTCAGATGAAAAATCTGGCAGAGGGAAGAATTTCTCAGGCTCATACATCGTTAGTGGAAGTCACTAGTACGTCTTACTGTGTGTGCTTCAATACTAATATTGTACTGAAAAGAACAAAATTACATCATCCTACTCTCAATTCTAATATTTTGTTGAAAAGAACAATATTATGTCCTACCTTTATAGCAGTGGATATGTTGTGCAAGATTATAATTTCTCATGGAACTATTTAATGACTCAGGTATTGTCAGTAAATGACTATAGATGATTGGAAATAAGATACAGAAAAAGCTCTATGTTTATATGCTCACTGGTTCAAAACATGAGTCTGAAGTGTTATTTTATCTGATGTTTATTTAAACTGATTATAACTCAAAAAGTAATATTTTAAAAATGTATTACTTCAATGTTAAATTAACTAGTTTATTTTCTATAGAGAGACCTGTGTGCATACGTACTGATTTTTCATTGTAACACTTCACCAAAAAAGTCAGTTTTTTTCTTGAGTCTGAGAGCAAAAATGCTTTCCTTACAGTTAGAAGAGTATATATCAAATGTACTGACGCTTACTAAAGGACCACTGTACTGTCTGACACCAAGTGCTCAGTAAATCATAGATTTTACTGATTTACCTGGATTTTTAACTGTTATCTACTGTAACCCAAAGTAATTTTATTTATATTTTCCTGTCAAATTGTCTTTATATTTTTGCAGGTGTATCTACATCAGCAATCAAAATGGCAACAACAAGACTTCCTTCTCCCAAAAGCTTAGTGAGTACCCCGACCCAGATTCTTGCACAGTTTCCTAAACAGCATCAGCAATCTCCTAAACAGCAGTTACATCAAGTACAACAACAGACACAGCCTTCTGTGGCTCAACCTTCTCTAGTATCGCATCAACAGCCTCAGCAGTCTTCTTTGCCACCTGGTATCAAACCTACCATCCAAATCAAACAGGAATCAGGTAACTGGAAAATATTTACAAGATATGTTCATCCTGTTCACCCATTCTCTGAGTCTTCCAGTCCATGTACATTGTATTGTACAGGTCTGTTTATTTAGATCTTCTTTCATCAATGTTTTAGTTTTCAGTCTACAGATGTTGTACATTTTTTTTAATTTTTATTTATTTTTTTAATTGGTACTGGGGACCAAACTCACGACCACATGCTTGCAAGGCAGGTGCTTATGCCGCTGAGCTAAATCCCCAGCCCCCAGTTGTACATGTTTTGTTAGGTTTGTACCTAAGTATTTCTTTTTATTGGCATGATTATAAGTAGTGTTATGATTTTAACTTCAGTTTTCATGTGTTTGTTGTTGGAGTATAAAAGTACCATTGAATTTGTATCCTTTGATTTTACTAATCTCACTTACTTCTAGGAGTATTTACTTAGATTCCTTGGAGTCTATTACATATTGTAGAAGCTTCCAGTTTTGTGTGGATACATTTTTTCTTCCTTACCAGTCAATATTTGCATGTTTGTTCTTTTTTTTTCTTTTTTTTTATTTGTTCCTTGCTTTTTCTTTCCTCATTCATTCTTTTTCTTTGTTCCTATGTTTTTTCTCTTCCTTTTTCCCTTCCCTTCTCCCTTTTCTTTCCTTTCTTTTTCTTTCTTTCTGTTTGTTTGCTGAGTAGAGCTTCCATTACTATATTGAGTGACTAAGATTGGAGGGAGTAGACATCCTTGCCTTGGTACTAATCCTAAGGAGAAGGCATTAGTCTTCACCATTAAGTATGATGAAAGATGTAGGTTTTTGTCAAGTTTAGCAATTTCCCTTTCATTCATACTCGTTTGGGACTTTTTTTTTGTTTAATAATGAATAGACACTGGAGTTTTATCAGATGCTTTATTTTCTATTCAGCTAATATGATAATGTTTTTTCTTGTTTAGTGTACTAATATTCTATATTATACTGATTGATTTTTTTGTTGAACCAGATTTGGATATCTGAAATAAACCCCACTTGGACATGGTGTGTAAATATTTTTTATACATTGCTGGATTCAGCTTTTGTCTGTGTACATAATTGACATTGGACCATAGTTTTTAAATTTTGTAGTGTCTTTATCTGACTTTTAGACTGTAGTGCTTTTGTCTAACTTTTGTATCAGGTTTATATAGACCTTGAGGAATACATTTGAAAGTATTCCTTTTGTAGTTTGTGAAAGAAATAGTATGAGAATGGTGTTAGTTCTTTAAATATTTAGTAGACTTCTCCAGATAAACTGAGACTGAAGATTTTTGAGAGTTTTAAAATTATTAATTCTGTTTTTTTAATGATTAGAGAACTATTCATTAGGATTATCTGTTTGATATTGGTTGAGTTTTCATATTAGGATTTTTAAGGAATCGATGCTTTTTTTCTAAATTGTCAAATTTATGGTTGACTATTGGTTTGCAGTAGTTTCTTAATGGCTTTTTAATGGTTATAGTATGATCTATATTAATGTTCCCTTTTTATTTCTGATATTCGTGGTTTGTTTCTTTTTTTATTTCTCAGATTTGCAAAAGGTTTGTCAATTTTATTGAAGTTTATGTTGTATGTTTGTTTTGTAGTGTTAGGGATTAGACCCATGACCTCTTATGCATGGTAGGCAAGATCTCTACCACCAAGACATATCCACAAGACTATTCTCTTTTGTGTGTATCTAGTAATGAAATTGCAGGTTGTATAGTAAATCTGTGTTGAATTGTTTGAGAAACAGCCAGATTATTTTCCAAAGTAGTTGTATATTTTTACATTCTCAACAGGAGTGTTTGAAAGTTTTAGCTGTTCTTCATCTTTGCCAACACTTGTGTCTTACTTTTTATTCTAGTTGTCCTAGTTTCTGTGAAATGTATTTCATTGTAGTCTTTTTTTGCACTTATTTGATGACTAATGGCATTGAGTGTAATTCTGTTTTTGTTTTGTTTCATTTTTTTTGTTTTTTGAGCCAGGGTCTTGCCATGTAGTCTAGGCTGGTCTTGGACTTGCAGTGATCCTCTTGCATTAGATCCTGAGTGCTGTTATTATAGGGATATGCCTCTGTACCCCACTAATTCTGTATTCTTATTAGACTTTATATATATATATATATATATATATATATATATATATAAATATATATATATATAAATATATATATATAAATATAATTTTTTGAAGAAATATATTTATGTGCATTTAAAATTTAGATCATTTTTAAATTGGGTTGTTTGTTCTTTTATCAAGAATGCTTGCTTAGTATATACAGGTCTCTGAGTTTGATCCCTGGCACCACAAAGAAGAAAAAAAGAAAAAAGAGTTCTTCTTCTGAACTGCAAGAGCTTTTTCATATAGTCTATTAAACCCTTATTAGTAATTTGCAAATACTTTCTCCCATTTCTCCCATTTTCTCCCATTCTTTATTGTTTGCTTTATTTTTGGTGTCTTTTGAAACACAAAGGATGAATTTTATTGTTTAGTTTTTCTTTCATTGCTCATGCTGTTAGTATTATAATTAATCCTTTTCCAAGTCCAAGACCATAAAAGATTTTCTCTGTATTTTTTCTAAGAGTTTGATAGTTTTACCTAAGTATCTTTCATCCATTTTTACTTAATTTTTGTATGTGGTATGAAGTAAAAGTGTGCTGTTGTTTGGATATATTCCCCAAGAGTTTATGTGTTTATAGCTTAGATCTTGGTATAATATGAAAGACGGTGTGGACCTATAAGAGTTGGGACCTGGTAAGAGTTCCTGTTGGAGCCTACTGATCCTCAGAAGAGATTTAGGTAACCCTTTTGTGGTGCCTCTGAACTCTTGTGAAAATCTGTTATAAGAGTGAATATAATGCTCATGATAAAGTTCAGTGGTAGAATGCTTGCTTAGTATATACAGGTCTCTGAGTTTGATCCCTGGCACCACAAAGAAGAAAAAAAGAAAAAAGAGTTCTTCTGAATTTCTTTGTGGTAATAACATGTCTTCCTCTTGCATGTACCATGCTGGTATTTGGCTCTCAGCAGAGAGCAGACCAGTGCGGCTACATCATTTTGGACTTCCAGTCTCTGAAACTGTGAGATAAATAAGCCGATGTGGTTTTGTTAATCTCTCTCAGATATTTGATTATAGTAATAATGAAACAGACTAACAAATCCCCACTTCATTCTACATGTGCCTGTCTGAATCAGCACAATTTGTTGAAAATGACAGTTCTTTTCCCCATTGAATGATCTTGGCATCTTTGTCAAAAATGAGTTAACCATAGGTATATGGATGTATTTCTGGACTCTCAATTCTATTCCATATCTGTCTGTATACACTAATATCACATTGATTTCATTGCCATTGTTTTGTAGTAAGTTTTGAAATGAGGAAAGTTGAATTCCCTTGTTTTTGCCTACTCCCCACCTCGTTCTTCTTTTATTGTCGTTTTAGCTATTCTGGGTCCTTTGTAATTCCTTATGAATTTGGAATATACTTATAATTTCTAGAAAGAAGTTGGTTGAGATTCTGATAGAGATTGAATTGAGCCTATAGATTAATTTGAGGTATATTGTCATCTTAATGCTAAATCTTGGTGAACATTATGTTTTCCCATTTGGTTATTTTCCTAGCCTGTTATAATGTTACCTGCCTGTAGTTACTCAGGCTGAGTCAGGAGCATTGCTTGAGATGTTAGGAGTTTCAGAACAGCCTGAGCAGCATAGTGAGACCTATCTCTTTATATGATGTTATGTTATGTCATGTTACTTATTTTTGTCTTTTTGAGACAGAGTCTCTCTGCAGTTCATGCTGGCCTTGAACTCATAGTGATCCTCCTACCGTAGCATCCCAAGTGTTAGATTGCAGGCTTTAACCACATGCCCAACAGACCCATCTCTTAAATAAGAAGAAAAAAGAAATAGATTTTTCACTGAATTCCTTAGGTTTTTCTATGTAAAGGTTCGTGTCATTACAAATAGAGGTAGTTTTTTTGTGACAATCTGGATGCCTTTTCTTTTCTTTTTTTTTTTTTTTTTTGCTTATGTAATTTTCCTGTTAGAACTAGTAAATGCATTATTGGATAGAAGCAAGAAGAACAGACATTGTGGTTTCATTCCTTATAGTCTTCTTTTACTGTTTTGTAGGGCTGATCTGTAACACATTTTTTTGTTTTTATTTATCTGGTAAAGACTTTCATTTTCATTTTTGAAAGTTTTGTTTGTTATCAAATTTTCTGTTCTGAAAATGTAAACATTTTAATACTATTTTTGTATATGCCCTTGAAGTTCTTGTCCACAAGCAGATTTTATGTTGGTACAGTAATACTATATATATATATATATATTAGTCAGTACTTAGCTAAGTGGGTTATTAAAATACTTTTAAAAGAAAATATTTTAAAAATCAAATAAACTATGTTCTTGGTCTGTACAGCGTCTTTTTGATTTGTTTTTTTCTGTTTCATTTTGTTTTTAAGGTGAGGCCATATTGCTCAGGGTGGTCTTGAACTCATGAACTTAAGTACTTTTCCTGCCTCAGCCTCCCAAGTAGCTGATACTACAAGTGTGTGCCACAACTCCCAGTTTCAGCAGTTTTTTTTAAATATATATTTAAGAAGTTTAGAATATAACATTAGGTATATTAACTTTTACTTTTGACTTCTTATGCTAATCCTTTCATCCCAAGGAGCATATAGCATTAACTACATTAATTTTTGTTTTTGTCTTTTCGTGCTTATTATTTCATTCCAAAGATATGTATGGAACAGATTATTTTATTTGTAAACGTTCAAATCCAGTTGCTAATTTTGATTTTGAAAACTCTTATCTGACACTACCATAGATAAGAGTAAAGATTTGTTTTTGTTTAAGAACTTTGCATGGACCATGATGGCATATACTTGTAATCCCAGCCTCCTATCTCGGAGGCTGAGATAGGAGAACCTTGTGAGTTTGAGGCCAGCCTCAGCTATATGGTGAGTTCAAAGCCAGCCTGAACTACGTAGACATTCTGTTTTAAAAACAAAAAAAAATCCAGATGAAGAATTTTGTTATTGTAATGTTTTAATTGCATTCTTGGAATGAGAGAAATTAGGGAAGATAAGAATTTGAGAAATAGAAGTTTGAAGAGTTTCATCAATATGAAAAAAGCATCTCTAGATAAGAGTAAGTAAACATGTATGACTGTTGCCCTCTTGGGTTGGTATAAGAAACATGTATTAAAAAATTCATACTAAGATCAATCTTTCTTCTTTCAAAGGTGTTAAAATCATCACACAACAGGTTCAACCAAGTAAAATCTTACCTAAACCAGTGACTGCAACTCTACCCACCAGTAGCAATTCCCCTATTATGGTAGTTAGCAGTAATGGTGCAATTATGACAACTAAACTGGTGACCACTCCTACTGGTAAGTTTTTGTGACTATCAGTCTGTTTATTTTTATATTCATCATGTAATTTCTCTGTACCAGTATTGTGTTTGACACTGAACATTTAGAAAGGAATGAGACAGTTCTTCAGAGTCCTTTTTTACTCTCCCTAACCCTCACCTCCCTGAAATTAGCTTCCTCATTCTTTTTCATGGTCCTCAGTTCTTTTATAACACTGACCACATCTACTTTGCTTATTTGTTTGTTGGTTCATTTTCTCCTTTTTAGACCACATGCTTCAAATATGTGTGCATGAGTATTTACACACATATACACACACAGCACTGGCTTGTTAGTAGTTGGTCAGTCAGGATTTGTTGACCAAATGAAAATAGTCCCAAACCACAAGGATCTTACTCTGATGCATTTAAGAGCCTGTATTACATTATAGTATGGTAAATATTATGGAGACGGAGGGAAGCACAAGATGTCATTATGCTCACATAGAGTAGTCAGTTAGTGCTTGAGGAAGTGACAGTGTAGAACACTTTAAATAGTATACCCTTTATGACCTTTAGCAGGTTACTTAATCTCTCTAAATCTTTTCTTTTTCCTATTTAAATTGTATAGTATGGTGCTATGCTACTTTGGGAATGCTTTTGTTTGTTTAATTTGGTTTGCGAACAGAAACATTTGGTAAAGTTTTGCTTTTCTTTTTTCTTTCTTTTTTTTTCCCCCATACTGGGGATCGAACTCAGGACCGCACACTTGCAAGGCAGGCGCTTATGCCGCTGAGCTAAATCCCCAGCAAAGTTTTGTTTTTCTTTGTAGACTTTGTTCTGGGTGGCAAACATGACTACAGGCATCTTTCCCACACAAATATAAATGTGGCAATCTGGTTTTTTTTTGTTTGTTTGTTTGTTTTAGTTCTTTTGAGACAGGGTCTCGCTGTGTAATTCAGGAAGGCCTTGAACTCACAATGTAACCCAGGCTAGTCTTGAACTTGTGGCAATCCTCCTGCCTCAGCCTCCTGAGTGCTGTGATTACAGGTGTGCACCACCATGCCCCACCAATGTAGAACAAGTTAATTTCGTGAACAAAGGCACCTCTATAATAACCTCAACTATAAATTAAGTATGAAATAACATCAAGTATGTAAAAAGTCCCTTGTATAGTGCTCAGTAGCTGTTACTATAAATATTAGAATTAGCCATTGCTATTATTTTAAATGTCTATAACTCTTAAGCAAGCTTTTAGGAGGGCTGGTCTTTAGATGACAGTATATAAATAGTGTAAAATGATATCTGTCTTGGTTTTATAAGCTGTCATTTATTGGCCTGTACAAACATTGAGCTTACTCTCTGTTACTAGTCCTGTTTTCAGTGACATACATTAAGCAATTGCTCATGGTCACACAACCAATAAGGGAGGATTAGAATTTGAACCCATATATGTTTAACTCCAAAATCTGAGATTTTTTTTCATTTTTTAAAACTTGTGGTAAAATATACTTAACATGAAATTTATTGCTTTCAAATGTACATTTTATTGGCATTGAATACATGTATATTGTTGTGCAACTACCATTACCATCTATCCCAGAACCTTTTCCTTTTTCTACGCTGAAACTCTACCCATAAAACAACTCTCCATTTTCCTTTTCCCCTTATTCCTTGGCAACCACCATTTTACCTTATGCTTCTATTTTAAACACTATTATTCTTGTATTAAATATATCACACTTAATCCAAACTTTTTTCTATTTGACTTGAAGTTAACAGTTTTATGTATATATGATTTCTCATGTTAGGGAGAGGTAATGAAAAATAAAATTGTGTCTATTATATTAGAATAAGTGTTTCCTTTTTAAAACAAAAGCTGAAATGGAAATCTTTTTCATGTATAATTCAAAGCATTCAAATTTTGTATCCCTGTAGCATATTTATGTTGCACTGGATTTTTTCTAATTCTGATGTGTGCTTGTAACCAATTTACATTAATTCTATTTAATGTTTCTTTGCTTCTTCCTTTTTTGACTAGTAGTTGTGTTTTTAAAAGGTGAATAACTTGCTAAAAGCATTTTTTAAGGTGAGAGAATTGTTGAAAATAGCCTTTGAATCTGTCATGATATTGATAAGTCATTATTTTTCATTTTTATCAAGGCTAATAATTCTTAGTTTACAATAATCCTTCTGAGTTACTGAATTTGTAAGAAAAACAATAGTCTTATCTGGCTGGTTTTTAATACCTATTAGGGAAAGAGTCAAGTACTAGAAATAGTGGGGAAGGGTGTAAAGTCCTCTGAGCGACAAAAGGAAGAATATTCTGACAGGTCAGTTAAAGTTGAAAAAGTATGTATAGAAAAAAATCTTAGGTCGAAGAGAAATATTACTGGCCACTCTTGGCAGCTTCAGCATTAATCTCTAGTAAAATTATGGAATAATGCTTTAAAAGATGGAAATGTATTTAGAGGATAACAGTACAGCACAATAAAAGTTTATAAAAATTTGGGTGAATAATAGTCTCTTATTTGCTGAGTGCTGGTATTGAGTTTGGCACTGAGACAGCCCAAAACAGTTGCAGAGACCTTAAAATCTTTAGCAGAATTATTTAAAATGCTGTGACAAGAAAGATGATTAAATTTAAGTTTCTTTTGGCATAAAACTAGTGGAAGAAGGGAGCAGGGTTAGCTCTATGTTTTCTGGAGTTAGTAACTTGATGCAACATACCACAAAATTTTATGTGTAAAATTAATTCAAATTGACTTAGCTTTGTTTCTTACTATGTGCCTTAAAACTGGATATAAAGTTATAAATTAATGTCTTGATGTCTTAAAATTCTATTTTCAAGTTAAAGCAGTGTTGATTCAGTTACATTGAATTATAAGTAAACTTTATAAATTATTCTTCTATAAGCAATGATAAGGTTATTATTATTATTTTTTTTTCGGCTTTTTCCATTTTATAGGCACACAGGCAACCTATACCCGGCCAACAGTGAGCCCATCCATAGGTCGGATGGCTGCAACCCCTGGAGCTGCAACCTATGTGAAAACTACCAGTGGTAGCATCATTACAGTAGTACCAAAATCATTAGCTACCTTGGGGGGCAAGATAATTAGCAGTAATATAGTTTCTGGTAGGTATGTCTTAAATATGTGACCTTCACTGTGTAGGTGACCTTCAGTGAGAGGGAAAATGCATATTTCACTATTGAAGGATTTTGTTTGATATGTTTTTTGCTTAGAAATCTAATACTTTGTTTTCAGTCTTTGTTTAGTGACTTAAGTATAGTCTTTAGTTTTACTATTAAATATTTATATATAATAATTTGACAGTTTTAAAATTATAAGAACATGTAGTTTATAATCATAATGCAAAGATTATGCTTTATATTTGCATAGATTTTTAAAAATTGATTTTTATTTGATTTGTTTTTAATGAAGTTTATTGATAAATTTTAGATATACATAATGATCACATTCATCATATGGAATTTGTACCTGTACATGATGTATCTTGCTTCTTTTTTTCTCATTTTCCTTCCCTCCCTTTAACCCCTCTCCTCTTCCTTATTTACAAAAGCTTTCTTTCCATGTTTTTCTTTTCTCATTTTGCATATAGAGTTTTTTTTTATTTACAAAATATTCATTTGTTAACCCGTTGAGACCTTAACTCTTAAGGTAGTTGTTATTGTGTTCACTTTACAAATGTGGAGAAATTTGAGTTTAAAGGTATTGAGTTGACCTTTCCAAGGCTGTACAAGCTAGAATAATGGAAAAACTATTATTTGTATATCTAAATATGTTGAAGGGACATACTTTATAATTTCAATTACCAACATACTTTAGTTTATTAGAAACAAAAATATTTGGATATCTTTATTTGAGTTTCATCATTTATGGTTGCTTTTTGAAAATAATTTACTCAGATAATGATGATTAACATTGTACCTAGTTTATTGGTGTATTGGAACCTTACCTGGTTTTTATCGGCTCATTAATCCTTAAGATATTTGGATTGTGGACCCTGAAGTAGAATGTTAAGACATCTATTTTCATTGATTATTATTTTTTAATTAAAATGATGTAAATAGTCTCTGATTAATAAGCAAGGCTTGTGATTTTAATTTTAGAGACTAATCATATTTTATATGCCCTTGGTGAATTATTCTAACTTTATAAACACAAGGGGTTGAAGTTCCTGGCAGTAACTTGATGTTGCTGATAATTCAGGGAATGAAAAAAAGTAAAGCAGGGCATGGAATTGGCATAAAACACCATATTTAAAGCTGTTAACTTTGGCTCTACTTTTAAGTGTAAGTGAGAAAATTCAGTGTTTGCCAAACTGAGAATGGTGAAACCAGTAGGGAAAAAAATCATTGTACTCCAACTTCTAAGAGGATATTTTATATAACTCAGTTAAGTGCAAGTTATAATTTACTACTTGAAAATATCTTCAAATTATATCATACAGTTACTCAATGAAACATTTCTAAGAAGTGATAATGTTTTGCATTGATTGGTAGCTTTTTATAACCTTAAGGTATTTTCTTTATTTATATATAAATTTATAGTACTGTGTAACTTGAACGAATGTCTGTATGTCATGAGCCTTCTACTTTTACACCTTACTCATGATATATCTATATATATCTATATACTTTGTTCTTGGTTAGAGCAGTATAATCAAGCCTATTTTTCTAGAAGGAAGGATTTGACTTTGAGGTGTACATATCTTACACATATGTACCTATTATCCACCTGTGTGTTAAATATGAAACCACTTGTGGTTAGTTGCTGTATCAACTAACCATAGGTATACATTGGAAGAATTCTTAAAGTTTTCCAGTACTATAGGATATAGTTGGTATAGCTGAAACAACTTTATTATCTGGAGATTATTTGTCTTTGGTTCTTACACCGTTTGATGCTTTCATTCCAAACTACTCCTGTTTCTGACTGCTGTAAACTAATTCTAATGTTACACATCACTATTCTTTGTCAAGATAGTTCTTTCACAAAAAACAGATGGTTGTCTTATTTTATATTTTTATGGTTCCTGATAGTTTATTAGTAGTTTTTAATCCCCATTTGTATTAGTAGTAAACTAGTAAACTGAGTAAATGAATTTAGACAGTTTGCTGCCTTCATTCGTGAGCAGATGGTGAGTTTTAGAGTTTCCCTTCCTTCAAATGAAGAAGAAAGTTTCCTAAAATAAACGTCTGTCTATAAAAATGACTTTAATAAGAACAGGCTGAGCATGATGGCACATGCCTGTAATTCCAGCACTGTGGAGGTTGAGACAGCAGAACTGCTGTGAATTTGAGACCAGCCTGGGCTACATAGTAAGTTAAAGGCCAGCCTTAACTATGTTCCAACACCCTTTAAAAAAATAAATAGATAAATGGAAAAGTAAACAACAAACTTGCCCTTTTGTTTTGGGAGAGTTTAAAAAGGTATAAAAATATTAAAAACATAACTTTTACCATCCACAGAATGTATTAAAATTTGAGTGTATTCCTTGTGTAGATATTTGTATAAAGATGTATATTTTTAAAAATTAAATTAGGATATAATTTTTGTCTTTGTTTTGCATAATCTTATTATGCTAGTAAGTACATTTTGACATACCCTGCCTCTCATGGCTGCTATAATATATTCTCATATCATCTATCATAAATTTAATCATTTTTTCATTGTTACATGTAAGTTGATTTTTTTTGTCATTATAAAATGGCTGTTGGGCTGGGGATAAAGCTGAGCAGCACAGCACCTGCCTGGCAAGCATGAGGTCATGAGTTTGATCCCCAGTACCAATTAAAAAAAAAGTAATTGCTATTATACACAAAAATATGTATAGCAAAAATATGGTGAATGTTTAAATTAAAAAAAATTATTTCAGTAAAATACACATTGCCATTAATCTGCCTCAAAGAATTCTTCACGTTGAACATATCCCATGATTCTTCACACCGAACTACATCCCCAAAAAGTAGCCACTTTTTGAAGCAGTTTTGGATGTCCCATGTACTTGAATATTCTTAGTTGTGCTGTCATGGCTGCCTGAGTAGATCCAAAACAATTACATTTTATGATCATTTGGCTTTGGAGAAGAACCAGAAGTCCTTTAGTACCGGATCTGGTGAGTAAGATGGATGAGAATATACCACATGTTTTATAAACCTGTCTTTCTATTAGATAGCACTTGGAAGCCTCATTCACTGTAATTTTGATCATACTTCGTAATGACATTTGTACATAAGTTATCTTTTAAATTTTAATGTCCTTTGTAAAATATTCTAGAAAACAAGTTCATGTGTCCACAGTACTTTTAGAAAGGTTGTGTTTTTTGTTTTAAATAAGCAATTAAGTAGAAGCCATGACTATCCTTACAGTCATTTACCCTATATATTATAGAGTCAAATATTTCTTTATACACGAGATAACTATTTTTTGTTTGTTGTTTGGTACCAAGGATTGAACTCACGACCTCATGCTTGCCAGGCAAGCGCTTAAACCACTGAGCTAAATCCCCAGCCCCGAAATAACTATTAATAAGATTTTTTTGGTGAGCCTTGTTGAGTAATGATTGAAGAAATACATTCATTTTATGCAGAAGCTTGGACCCTTCAGAGATGATCTTGGGCTTCATTTTGAGTTTTCTTTTTTGTCTCAAGGCAGGTTTTTATACATAGTCCAGGCCAGCCTTGAACTCAGTATGTAGTTTGAATTCATGATCCTCTTGCTGAGCAGGCTCCTGGAGGTGGGATTATAGGCATGTACTACAATGCCCAGCACATGATTTGATTTTTATTCTCTACATCTTTAACAATGTCCAGCCAAGGAGCTATTGTTTATACACTTATTCATTCATTCATCACCTCTGTCTTAGAGCAAAGAATCCTAAAATATTACCCAAGAGACTCAAGCTTGTCAGGATGATTTGAGAATCTGTGAATAGTAAAATTTGAGCCAATAAATTTCTGTTCTTTTTAAAGATGGCCTGCTATAATGTTCTAACTTTTATAGCTGCTTTAAAAAAGAAAAAATTCCCTAGAATGCATCCCAGTCATAGGCCATTGTGATCCAAAAGTGATACAGTTATTTTACCCAGTTGTGATTTTGCTTTTTTAAAGCATAGACTGTGTTAGGTGTATTCTCTGATGTGCCATGAACCAAATACTGTGTGACATGCTGTGATACCTAGACATGTACATGAATTTTATTTTAGAGTAAGCTAAACAAATGAGCTTACATATATCCTGTTGTATAATAAGAACTATAAAGCCATTACTAAGAAGTCATAGAGGAGCCCTTTCTTTTTTAATCAGTGAATTAAAATGCTGGCATACAGCTTAAAGGATTTGGACCAGGATTTTCAATTTGGACAATTAGAAGAATATAGTGTGTCTATTAGTAGCAATGTAAGTAAATTATGGAAAAGTATAGGCAAGATAATGTAGTTTGTACCCATAGATAGAGACCCACAATTTAGATCTTAATATTGAATTAGATAAATCAGAGCTTCTTTCTCACACTCTTATAGTTCTGCAGGTTAACAAAAGCACACATAACTTGGTTTGTGTTTCTGTGTTTACTTTGTTGTTGTTGTTGGAATTTTTTGTTTTGTGGCACTAGGGATTGAGCCCAAGGGCTTCACACTGAACTACATCCCCAGCTCCCAGTCTCCTCTGCCCATTGCTCAAACTTGCCATCCTTCTGTCTTGGCCCCCACTGAGTGATTATAGACATATACCACCACTACTTTGTCTTTCTAAATTGTATTTTTGTTCCTAAATTTTCTTAGAGTCTATTTTTGTATTTTTGTTCCTAAATTTTCTTAGAGTCTATTGGTATGTAAATCTTGATCTTTACCTTGAATGTTATTTTTTGAAGATGTTTTCTGTCATACTAGTCACATAAATGTAATACTTCAGTTAAGGGAAATATATACCATAGAATAGAAATTTTGATTTATTTCATTTAATCAGGAAAGGAATATTGAGGGGGAAGTGGATACAGTAGTGATGTTTTTAGATTTTGAGTTTGGTGTGTACAGGTCCTTAGATCATAAAAAAATGACTGCTTTAAGAGTCAATTCTTATATCTTTTTACTCTGGATATTTGTCATAATTTACTGTTTGCAGCCTTCATCTTCATCCCATGATGGCATTTACACCATTTAAGGACGACATTGACTAAAGAATATTGTGTGAAACATAAACAAAAATAATCAAGTATCATTATTCCTTAATTCAAGTCTCTTTTTATTCCCTTTTCTCTAAGGAACAACTACCAAAATCACTACAATCCCAATGAGTTCCAAGCCCAATGTGATTGTTGTGCAAAAGACTACAGGAAAAGGAACGACCATTCAAGGCCTCCCAGGCAAAAATGTTGTCACAACATTGCTAAATGCTGGAGTAAGTAAGAGCTTGTACTACAGACTCAGCTGTCCACCAAGGGCCTCAAAGACTGGCTATACAAATACTTGTTTAGGGCTTCAGAAGCCTGCAATAGTCAGAACGGCTTGATTTACCATTACTTTGATTTAATAACTTAAGACAACACCAACTGATGCCATTTTTCACAATAATTTATTCATAGTGGCTTAAAGCTGTATCACTTGTGATTATGATTTAGGTGCTTAGCTTGATTTAAATGAAGAATTCCACTGGCTTATCTGCAGGAGAACTTTTGTTGGAGCACAACTTTATTCCTGCTTATGACTAGTAATAATGGCTTTGTATTTAGCTTATGTTGGGCAAAGAGAAATATTCGGCTTTAAGATGATATTAATTAATGGGAATCTGTTTTTTCACTGTAATTTTTTTTTTTTTGGTCATGCTTAACTCTGAGGCAAAAAAAGTATGAGTGACTTATAGTTCTGAAATAAGCTGTTAAAAGGTTCAGAGTTAGACAAACTTGGGTTTTGTGTCTCAGTATTATAGTTGTTTGACACTAGGTGATTTATTCACTCTCTAGACCTTTATTTCCTCATTTGTGCATTAGGGGTGATCATAGCCCTTTTCAAAGTGCTTAAAACAATGTCTAGTACATAGAAACTGCTCAATCATAGGTTCTATTATTTTTGGTATTTAACTGTTAAGCTTTGTAATGTCCTTACATTTCCTCACTTCATTAGAAAAATGGAAT
>PVJX010037342.1:0-17032 GCA_004027295.1 Dolichotis patagonum
AGCAACAACACCTACAGGAACCCACAGCAACAGCACCTACAGGAGTCCACAGCAACAACACCTACAGGAACCCATAGCAACAACACCTATAGGAGTCCATGGCAACAACACCTACAGGAGTTCCCTAGCAATAACACCTATAGGAGTCCATGGCAATGACACCTACAGGGTTGCATAGCAACACCTACAGGAGTCCACAGCAACCACACCTATAGGAGTCCTAAATGACACCTGCCAGACACCTTCAGTGGCATCTGCAGCAGCCAATCCAAAGGCTTTCCATGGACCTGCATTGGACTCTGTCGTAATAACCTATAGCTGTGTGACAGCTCGCTCCCAAACAAAGCCACTTCAGGTGATAACAGACATTCATTTTGTCTCTCGTCTTTGTGAGTCAAGAATTTGGGAGCCGCTCAGCAGGGTGGTTCTGGCTCAGGGCCCTTCATGAGGTGGCAGCTCTGATGTTGACTGGGGTCACAGCCTCTTCTGAAAGCCCATCTGGGACTGGAGGGTCTACACTGGAGGGTCACACTGGCTGCTGGCCAGAGTCTCAGCATATCCCTCATGGACCTCTCCACAGGGTTCTTGGACAGGATTGGTATGACAGCTGCTCCTCCCAGCATGAGAAACCCAAGAAACCAAGGGAGCAGCAAAATACCTTTTAGGACCTGACTCCAAAGCCTCATACTCTTTCCTCCAGCATTTTCACACAGGCTGGCTCTGGTACCATGTACCTGGTGTGGGCACCAGGAGGCAAAATCACAGGACGCCAGATGCCCATAAGGAACGTGACTCCCGCCATGCTGCATTCAAGGCTCACCTCTCCTTTGACATGCACCAGTGGTTGGGTAATTCCAGGCATCCACCTTTAATTATAGGAGTCGGGAGATGTAGCCAAGCAATAGTCATGTAACCTCATGCCAGCCAATCAGATGCCTTCCCCAAGATTCTGCATCCTTAGTGATTAGCAAATAAACAAAAGAAGAGCAGTCCCAAGCTCATTACCACTCAGAGGAGCCCCCACCAGGACACCCCATTTCTGTGGCTGTGGCTGTGGCTCTGGCATATGCCCTCCCGCCTCTTGCAGCTTCCACGATTCATTTCCACTTTCGAAACCTAGTTTGCAAAACCTCCTGCCAGTTCTAGGATATCCAGGGTATGCATCGAATAAATTAAATTTTGCTTAAGCCAGTCGGAGTTGGCTTATGTTTCTTAACAGTCGTGTCCCCTGACTGAGACGCACTTTTTCCACATTTTCTGGAATGAATATATGTTTCTTTTATACCTGGGTGGGGGCAGGGTGTGCAGCAAAGTCCTTTTTTAAAATCCTAAAGTACTCAGGCCAAATTAAAACTCTTCCTAAGCACGTCTTTCTTCTTGCCTGAATAACATATTTCTCACCTCATTCAGACACAGACATACACAAAGCCACTAAGGTAAAACGAAGGGGGAAGGTGTAAGACCTGTGGGGCTTTGGCAGTGAGTCAAATTACCATTGGGTCCGTCGCTTGTCACCGGATACCACACTTTTCCCAACATTGGCAAAACACCGCTGGTACTGATAGTGGATATAGAATGTGAGGTCCCTGAGACACACAAACAGTCTTTGGCCAAGTGTCTGTCTATCTCTTAGAAGCCACAGTTCTTTTAAGACGAAAGCCAGCACATCAACTGAAGGAAGCCGTGAAAACTGCAGCTTGCTGAGATTTGGATGTTGGAGAGTTAAATGCGGTGGTCTCACCTGGGCAGTGGTACCCGGTCAGGCACCCTGCCTGGCTCTCAAACACAGAAAGACATCTTTACTAATGGGGAAGCAAAACGGCGCTGGGCGGGCTTGCAGAGAGGAAAGGTCAGTCTTTAGTCAGGACATTGGGGTTGCCCTGAACCCCTACTCTGCATGTTACCCTTAAACCTTATGCAAGAAGAAATCCCTGTGGGTCTCCTTTTGCTGAAGAATCCCCCAAACTTGTAAGATAACTCCAATTAGTGCCTCAGAGGCTACAGACCACCGTCCAAGTGAGGGTAGAGGGAGGGGGTCTCCCGGCGCCAGTTAATTTGAAATGCCTTTTCTTTTTCTTTAGTAAATTCACAATGGTCCAAAGAGACAGGTGATTTTGTTTTTGTTTTTGTTTTTGTTTTCGTTTTGGTTTTTTAATCTGACACAGTGAGAACGTCCAGCCTGCTGGAATGACAACCTCCAAACATTAAGCACAGACTGAAGGTTTTATACTTTTTTTAAAGGCGAATATCAATCAAAAGAAAATAAGAATTATAAAAATACCCCAGGGCAACCGAAATCCATCATCCAAACATCTGAAACTGTTCCAGATAGTTTAGTGATAAGCAGGAAATTGCTGAGAAAACCAACAGTCCTGGAGGAGAAAATTGCAATTAGAAGGGGGGATTGAATTGAGGTAAGTGTCTGTGTCATAAAGTTTATTATTTTATTAGTTTTAATAGTTGGGGAGATAAGCTAATAGCAATAGGATTTACTTTAAAGATCAACACCGTAGACGCTGCTGTTTATTATTTGATAGTAATGTGTCTCCCGTGAGGAGAATATTAAATCTCACAGAAAGCACTGCCTAAGTCAGGCCAGGCCCTCTCTGCGCTGCACGCACATGGATTTTCCCCTTAGTTCACATCTCTGGCAGCAGTTTTGTTTGGATTATGCTTACAGGGACATCTGCTCCTAGGGAATCCATGGGAGCCATTCCCGTTCCCAGTTTGGGATCGGCGACCAGAGGATGGAACTGCAGGTCACCTACCTCAGAATTGTTCTGGCAAGTGGAGAAGCGCTCATCCAGGTCCGGAACACGTTTGTGTGACACAGACGGGAGGCGCGGTGTGCACGACGGGCCAGCCGAACCTCGGAAAATGCATGTGAGAGTTCAAAAGAAACAATGCATTAAGGCACTTAGCACGGTGCCTGGCAAAGCCTGAATCACTGCCAGCTATAGAGGGAAACGGGAAAGTGCAGCAGATGGCTGTAGATTTTGCAGTCAGAATGTCTGGGTTAAACATCCCCGTCCTGTGGTTCCCAAAGTTTCAAATGTCTCCCCACAAGATGCTTAATTGCACCGGAAAAAAAATAAAAAGAATCACTTAACAGCAGAGGCTGACACTGCCCGAACCCAGATAACCCATGCCAGCCTCGCCCATTGCTGCGTGCACCGGCCAGCGTGTGTCTCCCGATACTCAGAAGGACGCAGGGTCACTTCTGTGCTGTCCCCGTCAAAAGCACCTAACATAAATCTCATGTGACAAATCCAAATTGATGAACATTCTGCAAAACAACTGGACTGTGTTCTTCAACTCTGTCAACACGCGCAGCACAAGTAAAGATCAAGGACCCTTCCACATGAGTAGAAGCTAAAGAGCCATGACAATTGGATGCACCAAGTGACTCAGCTCCCTCTTTCTGTTTCTCTTCCTTTTTCTCTCTCTCTCTTTTTTGCTTTTTTATCTTATTAGTAGAAAGTACAATGCTGGAACCATTTGTCAGGCGGTAAAATGGGAACCGAGTCTGTGGATTTGATCCTAATAGCATATCTGTATCAATACCGGTTCCCTGATTTAATAACTATATTTCTGTTATGTAAGACACTACTCTTAGTTTTTTGGGGAAAAAAAGCACTAAAGTATTTAGAGGAAGAGGGGGGCACATTATGTCTGGAGGGATTCTCAGATGGCTTGGTGGAAAGAATTTAAAAAGCAGAGAGGATAAAGCAAATGGGATAAAGAATAAACATTTGGAGAAAACTGAGTGAAGAAGGCTTTTTTTTTTTTGCACAAAGTCTGAAAATTATATCAAAATAAAAAGTTAAAGGAAAATAACCCCAGCTCTGCCACTGGGGACCCCGTATGTTACTTAACCTCTGTGAGCCTGGCCATCGAGCCCCAGGTGAGGGCTTTTGCTACAAGCGCAGGGGATGTTTTCTGGACAAAACGACAAAGCTTTGACTACTTAGCCTTTTCTGGAATGAAGTGATGGGCCGCAGAGTCCGGAACAAGCAGATGTCCGGGGCATAGACGACGCATGTTTCCTCACAATGAAAACCATGATGTTGCATTGCCCGTGGCTGTTCCCTCTAGTTAGCTGGGTCCGATTGGATTGATCAGGGAATCCCCTTTTGAAGTCATTCTTGCCTTTCGGAGTAATGGTGGGAATTAAGCAAGATCGTTTCTGAAGAGGCTTTGCACAGTGCCTAGCAGGGCCCTAAGTCGCAGTGGTGAATCCCATGGCCTCCGTGGGAGTCATTAGTGAACATGTGTGCTGCACTCTTGCTTCCCCATTCCTAGAGGATAGGAGACAGCGACTGTGTCTCTCCACGGTGTGCTGTCCTGCCGCTGTCCAAGTAGAAGCTCCTTCTAGGAAGCTGGGTTTGTGGAGTGCGTGACACTGGCCAGTGGGCCAGGCCCATGATTCCACCCAGCAGCCTATGGGTTGCCAGCTGGGTGGTTGCCCCAAAGCCAGGACTGCAGCTCAGAGAAGTGTCCTTAAAGCCCCGCACCTGGCTGAATGTTCATGGCAAGCAAATGCGAAGCAAAGGGCCCAGGGAGGGGAAATTGGTATGAAATTAACAGGGTCATGATCAAGTTCTTTGCGACCAGAGCTCTGCAATTTTCTGCCTTTTATGAGAATTCCCTGTGGATTTCTTCCTGCCCCTTCCTCACGAGCTCTCCCAACCCCTCCCACAGCACACAGAAGCACACACACATACGCACGCACACATGCACGCACACTTGTGCACACACAGGAGCAACCTGTCTTTCTATGCTCTGAAAAGCACCCACTTGCTAAGTCATCCAACGCTAATTTCTTTAGTCCCTATGTTTGCAAAACTCCGCAGGGAAAAGTTTCCCTGGCCACCCCACAGGTGGCCGTCATTCCTGGGCCACCCAGGGAGAGAGATTCCAAGGTCTTAATGAATTGGACTTGAGCCATTAGGATTCAATACCCAAGGGGCAAGGCCAAAACCAAAGCCAGGTCCCTCCTTGGGAACTGAGATTTCTGTAAGCACCAAGGACCCAGCACCACCCACAAGCCTCTGTAGAAAACACATCAAAGCATTCGTGCTAATGGTTGGCTGCCCAGAGCTCCCAGCGGAAGTCGATTGAGGCTTACTACACTCCTATGTGCTTATAGTTCTCTCCGATTGGAACATACATTGCTACCTTCTCCTCCTGACTAACCACCCTTCCTCCTTTTTCCTCTGCTTCTGTGGGGAGACTTTGTCCCCTAAGGCCCTAGACCAGATTCCCTCCCATATCCCCTGCTTCCTGCTGCAGTAGGTACCCATTACCCCTCACTGCCGTTGCTAGTGGGATTAAGTCTTGAGCTGCAAATGCCAGAGTTAACTTTTACAAGTGTGTACTGTGGAACACATCTGATGTTCTGTGCATATTTTAACCCTCAACCTCTCAGTAATTCTCTGAAGTCAATGCCATGATGACAATCTCATCTTACAGATAAGAAAACTGAAGACGGGTGGAGTGACTTGCCCAGAGTTCCGCAACCAGCAAGGGACTCACACAAGAGAACAGGCAGGCAGTTCCACGGCAGTTCTGCAGGGACATCTGGGTCTGCTCTCCACAGTGACACCTCCCTAGGGATGGTGCCACCTTCAGAAACCAGAGGAATAAAGTTACAGAGAAACATTGGTACATGTCAGAGCAAGAAACACCACGTGTGGTGGACATCTGAGCTTGGTTCCAGTACCTTCCCTTCTTCCCTCCCGGTTACAAGAGAGGTGCTCACTTCCTGGGTCCTTGTATTTGGGTGGGGTCATGTGACTAGTCCTAACCAATGGGCTGTGAGTAGAAGTTCCTTGCAATGTGTTCAAGCCACAGTATTTAACGGCCAATGTAAAACAGTCACACCCCTCTTACCCTCTGCCACAGAAACTGTCACCACATGAGATGATGTCTCTTCCCACAACCTGGGTCCCTGTGTGTGATCCATGACAGCGGTGGGACTATAAAATAACACTGTTGTTTTAGGCCGTGGGGATTTTCTAAGGGCAGCATAATTGAGCATGTATCCTGTCTGATATATGATGAAAGAAAAAGATATAATTAAATGATAGTGGGATGCTTGTAATTATATTAAAGTTAATATAATTATACTAAGTTCAAGCCTCTGAATTCAAGGTCTGCTTTCTCTTTGTCAGAAGGGTTATAAGAAGTTGTGGAGAGGAATTAAATGCTAGTGCCAAATTCCTTATCGTTATTGGAATGATTAAATGAGAAGAGATTATTTTTCTCACTTGGGATGCAACTTTATTTGATGAACATATGACCAAAATCATACAGTGGCCAGAGTCCCATGAACAGTTATGCTGATTAACTACAATCAAGGCAATGCCCCTCCTGGACCACATCTGTGACTGAGGGTGAATTGGGGTGTGGGTGGAGGGAGGGACCCTGTAATATTCCTTTTCTCTTCCCCCAAGTCTTCCTCACCCTTTCCCCATGCACCCTAGAAAACCTTAATACAAGCCCCGAGATGTTCTGGTTATAAGAACTTAAAGCAGATATAATAAATAAAGTTCTGCTGTGCATAAGAAGTTAAAACCCTACTTTTCAGGAACCCAAGAAGTTTCTTAATGACCCCTTCTTGAAAGCTTCTGACTCATGGGCCATCCATGCAGTTTCCAGTCTTGAGGAATGAAGGGCCTAAAATAGAAGACTTGACCGCCCCAATAAAAACTACCGGGAGGTCTGTGGAAGAACGAATCTGACCCTTCCGCAGACGGGAGCTTGGAAATGCTCCTCTCTTCTGAGCATCTACTGGTGTGACTGCAGATAAAGAAACCCTGTTCTTAGCCACCAGGCTTCAGGGAAAGCCTGGGGTAAAAGTCACCTCCAGGGCATTCTGAGGGTGAATAAGATATGGCGCATCACTGGCCTCCTTGAGCACCAAGCTGTCCAGGGGAACAGAATGGAGACCCCATGCCTGAGCAGCCTCCCCACAGCATCCCCTCTCAGTGCCTGGAGTAGCCAGAAGAGCCCAACCAATCACAGCACAGCTATCCTCGTCCGCTGGCGCTGGTCCAGGCTTGGAGACATGGGCTCAATTATACAACAAGCAAGAATCTATAGCCTGCAGCTGAGAGAAGATCACAGAGGGAAATGTTTCCATTCTTTTTCTTTCCAAAGTGAATCATGAAGAACAGAGAATCACTTGCTGTTGGCAGCCTTCTTGTAACCAAGAGGAAAGGGAAAGAGAAAAAGAGAGAGAAGAAACAAGGAAGCAAAGAAGAGAGAGAGAGAGGAGGATGGAAGACAGATGAAGAACTTTAAGTTTGTTAGAATCAGAGATTCTGTTATTTGCTGCCAAAGCATTCTACCTGCTGGCTGTCACCCATAAGGATAGTACCATTATGACTGAGGGCCAGGACCGGTTTCAGTTGTAACTGTGGACGGCAGGAAGTCAGCTTGTCCTTAGGGTAGTACATGTTTCCTGCCATATTCTGGGAAAATGACACTGTCCTAAAGGTAAAACTCAGAACTGGTTCTGCTCCCAACTTGCCAGCAGCCCAGCATATGCCAGAAGAGGAATCCTGAGGTCCTGGTTCACATCTCTGGGAGGAAGGAGGAGAGAAAAAGGTCCTCTCTCTGCTCCCAGCCATTTCCGTGGGGGATGACTGCAGATTATCCCAGGCCACCTGTAGCAGCCACATTGGTGGGAGGAAGGCAGAGCTCCCAGACGACTTCTGAACCTTCGCAGCAGCGGTAATCTTTCAAAAGGCAGATTGCTCATGAAATCTAAGGTTTTGGGTTTCCTCTGACAAATCAGAATAGCTGTCAGCGCCGGGCCCACATTTACACATGGCGGCAATTGGCCGGGGTCAGGAGCTGCTCTCTTCCGCGGAGGCACGCTGCTCTAGTCCCCCTGCTCTTTATGGCTCCCCATGGCCTCATGTCACAGAGACAGGGTGTCAGCTGCCTTTTGTCATCGTGCACCCAACTTGCTGACTACCCTCCATTTCCTGCCTGGGCCGGGAGGACACTGGTTTTGCAACCCCGGAGCTAAGAGGATAATCTCAGGGTTCTGAGATCTAAAGTCTCTGGGGCTTTGTCAAGCAGACAGCTTTTGTCTTCACATCACCCCCTAATCCAGAACACGGGAGCCCCAAAACTTGGAGAAGCGCCCCCAGGAATACTAACCCAGGCTTGGCTGACACATGGCCACCTTCCGAGGGCCACCTTGTTTCTGGTTGTGTTTTCCATTTCCTCTCTGGACACTTCTGCTCTTTCCTGACTTGAGGTCTGCGTTCCAGCTCACGGGTGGTCAGTTCATGGGGCTGGAGGAAGCAGGATTTTTCCATAATCACCACCTCTCTGGAGCCAGTTTGGAGTTTGGGATTTACATTTGAATCCTCAAGTTATTCACGGCCTGGGAGTTGGCACTTTGCAAACTTCTAGAATAAACAAACACATCCGCCTTTCAAGCACAGTTTGAAACAAATGTTCCTCCAAATATTGGCCAAATCTATTTGTTCCTAACACAGTCTGAAACAATCAATGTGCTCTCTGCAGTTACTTGAAGATGTAATTCACAATAACGGAGCCCAAGCTCTGCTTTTGGAACTGGGTGATCAGAAGTGGAAAACATCTAATTCCCTTCCTGGAGATTCATGGTTTGGACCCTAGGATGGACACCGGGTCTCTTTTGAGATGTCTGATCTAGATGGGGCAGCATATCTCTCCCTCTTCTGGCCTCTGTTTTCTTCTCTGGATAGACCTGACAGTACTGAAAGCATGGCCTACGTGGTGTGATTCACGTGTCTGGGAGTTGCCTGCAAGACCTTTGTAGAGAAGCCAAGGAAAGCTTCTCTTTCCTTAGGGTGACGTGCAATGAACCATCCTATTCAGCCTTGCACTTTGCTGTTTTCTGTTTTACATATTTTAGTAGTTACTGGGAAAGAGAATGTCTTGTCTCATTAAAGAGGAAAAGATAAAAGAAATTAAGAAGGAAGGAGGGAGGGAGGCAAGAAGGAAGGGAAGAGGGAGAAAGGGAGGGAAGGATTACCATTACACTGGGAGAGATGACTCTTCTCAGAGCTGAAGGTCTAGAGATTGTTTCTTCTTAGACACCAAATATAGAAAATTTAATTCACTCTGTCTTTAAATTACGGCGTCTCTGCTCTGCCCCAAAGCAAAGAGTCTGTATAGTGGCTTGAGAGCACGGACCCTGAAACCAGGATTCAAAGCTGAGAAATTTTACTTAGCATCTGTAGCCAGTTAAGTGTCGTCCAGTTGTCTTTCCTGAAAAGTCTGCTGGTAATCCCAATGGTACCCACCAGCGATGGAAATTAAGTCGGCCCAGGTAGGAAGCCTAACCAGCTCCTGGCTGGCGGGATGCTCTCTGGAACCATCACATCTGGATCCCTTACAAGCAGCTCTGCTTTCATCACACGATTCCTCCGGTCCTTCACTTATTTGGGTAAATATTGATCAGAACACGGTCTGGTTCAGGCACTATGAAACCAGTAAAGATGGCCAAAATGAAAGTAAGCTTCAAGCACGTTTCTGCGAACTCAGAGTCAGTGAGGAGAAAGCATGCAGTGTGTATGTACAAGAAATATTCCAGGAGCTGGAACGTTCTGGATGGAGCTCGGTTGAGGAGGGGAGGAGAGAGGAGAGCTCCACCTAAAGCTCCAAGAACAGTATCAATGTAGGCCCCACGACAGGCAGTCTCCGTGCAGCCTCCCAGTAGCTCTGAGAAGCTGAAATTATGGTGATGCGTGGACTTTAGCTGCGCTTTACAACAGAAAAAACAGAAGGCGTGAAGTTTGCCTAAATTTATTCTACAAGCAAGCCAAAGAGCTGGGATGCGAACCTAGGTCTTGCTGAAACGTGAGCCTGTGCTACTTAGCATTATTAAGAAGGAAACTGAGGCCTGGGTGCTTGGTTGTTTGCATGTCTGTTCTCCACTATTCTGAGGAAGCACTGATTCTTAGCTTGGCCGGAGACTCTTGATACTAAAGACTACACTACCCAGCATCCCTTGTGGCTGACAGTCACATGACTTGACTCTGAGGAATGATTATAGCCTTACTCTGGAGGAACAGGACCCTGTTTCCCTCTTCTTTTCCTCTTTTATGTGGCTGGAAGATGGATGTGGTTATGCACCATCTTAGATTATGCGATTCAGGGCAAATCCCGCAATAAGCAGAACAAGACAGAAGGACTCTGTGTCTCTGCTTAGGTATCTGGAATGGGAAGTGCACTGTGTGCGAGAGAAACAAGCGTTTATCTTATCTAACCTTCCTAAAGAGAAGGGGAGTTTATATCCTAATAATAGAGCTATATGTCCATTGTATTCCCTAACGAAGTTGTAACTTCAAGAACCTTGGGCTCTAAGTATATCTTGGGGTACTAGGCATGAGCTGGGAGGTGGCTGCCGTGTAACCAGGCCAGTGACTTCAGCATCTCAGACCCAGGAGGGAGGGGCAACTCGCTAGGAAGACAACCTCGTTGCGGATATAAAACCACTTGGCCAACAAGGTGAAGCTCTAGAAGGCTTTTGTAGTCGTGCCCTAATTAACACAGGGTACGAGAAACAGAGAGGAAAGGACGCCCTGCTCACCAAGCCAGAGACAGAATGCCCAGTGCCCACGCTGCCCTACATGAGTCTGGCTGATTCTCCTTCGCTACAGTCACTGCTAAGTTCTGATTATTAATACGACCGCTGTCACTTGATGCACGCCAGCTCTGCATATTCTCTGCCTTCTTATAGCGTCAGTATTTTTTTTAAAAAGGTTTTAATGCCTATTTTGTACTGGGTGAAACAGAAAAATTAATCAACTTTCTCCTGGTCACAGAGTCTGGGGCACAGTGACCAATCCTGGTTTTTCTGAGGGTAGGGCCCCCTCCTGGCTCCTCCTTGTGAGGCTGTGACCCGGAAGAGCTGGGTTGACCGATCGCATGGCCCTTGACCCATTTTCCAGGAGAAAGTGAGCAGCCCAGACACACGGTGCTTGCGTCTCCTCTCGAAGCAGCCCTGTCTTCCAGCTCCCCTCCTCCTGGAGCTCATTCAGGAAGATAATTGATTTCTCACTTTCAAAATCACTGGGCGTGTTGAGGATGGACCGGAGTCTCTCCTGTGTTTTAAAACCAGAAAACTCAAATCCAAATTCTTTATCTTCCTGGTCTCCAGATACTAGTGAACCAAACCCAGCTTGCTGGGCTTGTTCCCAAGTTCTGCTTGCTTAGCTCTCAAACCCGTCCTTTCCTTGTAAACTGCAAGGCCAGGATGGCTTTTGGGAGATGAGCCTCACACGGGCTCCACCTGCACACGCTGCGTCGCCCCAGTCTTCTGACCCAGCCTGAACCCCACCTTGGCTTCCTCCGGGAACCCCGAGCTCCTGACAATGACATTGCAACTGCCACCCCCACCCCCCGCTGCTCATCTTGCATCTTGGCCAACTCTCAGCCTATAATTCTTTCCAAGCTCGCCTGTATAAAATAATCATGTACATGAAGTAAAACAGGGGTCTCGTACACACACTTAATAACTCTTGCACACTGTACAAGAGGGAATTCCACTTTGTACCCCCAGAGGTTTCGCATGGTTCTCATTTAGCCCTGCATTCCTGGTGAGAGATCTAAAACTTCTCCCTTTCTGCCTCAGTCTCTGACTGCCTTTTGAAACTGTTGTGACCCCAGATTCCTGGAGATCACCTCATCTCTATCTCTGCTTCTAATTGGGGTTTGAGTATCACTGGTTGGCCCTACAGTTATAAGTGGCAGGATTTCACTCAAAATTCTGTATTTGGGGCACTGAACACATTGTGCCCGGAAATCTCCAGGTGTGGCCCTGTCAGAGCGAACAGAGGGAAATGGGCCAGCTAAGTCCCCCCAGCCACCAGCTCAGTGGCAGGCTGAGGATGTGGGCTCCTGGTTGGGTCCTTGTCAAATCCCCTGTGCGGTGTTGGCTAAGTCATTGACTGTCCCTGGGATATCAGTAGAGGGTGACAGTTCTACATCTCTAAGCATCTAATAGCTGGGCCCATATTTACCTTCTTCTAAGACTTAGACTTTTGGTGGAGTAACCAATATCACACCATCTCTTACACTGATCCAATCGATATGGTCATAGGTGTTGAAATAATAAGAGCAATGCTATGGTTTGTATGGTCTAAGTGAACCCCCCCAAAAAAGTTGGGAGCTTTGGAAGCTTGCTCCTCAGTTTAGTGATGTTAAGAAGTAGTAGGATTTTAAGAGGCAGGGTCCAGGGAAGGTCATGAGGTCACTGACAGCAAGTCCTGGAAGGAATTAGTGGTCAAGGGACCCCCGTGTGGCTCTGGCTTCCAGCCCACCATGTCCTTCCCACGCACATTCCTGCCATGAAGCTGTCCATGCCTAGCTGTGACATAGTCAAGGAACCACCCGGAAGCTGGCACCTTGCTATTTCAGCTTTCTGCCTGCAAAGACTCAAGCTAAATAGACTGTTTTGCTTTATAAAGTAGCCAGTCTTGGGTATTTTGTTCTAGTAATGGAAAATGTACTCATACACACAATACACAGAGTGTCTTAAATCGTTACAAAGTATGCAAAAATAATGACAAAGATTGTGGAGAAAAGCAGCCAAGAGATACTGTTAACTAACTTAGTTAATTTAGAACTTCAGCCAATCTCCACAGTGCCTGACCTTTAACAGACGTGGCCGTTGACCACAAGAAGACAGAGGGACTGGATCCAGCCTCCTCTTTACACCTGGAATTTCATTTCCTCTCTACCCACCCACACACTCAGCCACCCTGCCTTGCTTGATGCTCTCTAAGCATAGCGATTTTTTTCCTGCCTCTGTAGGCACCTGCATTTGGGGTCCCTCGCCCAAGAGCCCCTTCTTGTTAACCACTCAGTGTCCTTTGAAACTCAACTCAAACGTCTTCTCCCAAGATCTGCCTTCCTTTACCGACCTTCCCCGCCCCGCCTTCATCCCTGTTCCATCGTGTTCACAGGGTGTCGTTCCATGTGAAAACATGCTGCATACGTGGTCATTTGCAGGGTATGAAGAGTATCCTTCTCCCCTGCTGGACACTAGAGGCCTTAGGCTTTATACTCATGTGTTATCTTCGAAGTCTAGAACAGCACCTGACACACGGAATATTTAATTGACATAGATGAATGGACAAATCTATAAGCCAAGGAGTTTTAAAGTTACATTCTTCTTCCCCCTAAAACACATCTGGCTAGATGGGTCAAGCCCACCCTTAATGGTTCCCTTCAATTACATCAATACAAACCCTTCGAGAACAAAAGGAAGCCCACTACAAAGTCTTTCCTGTGATTTCCTGGGGGCTGTGGTTAAAGCCAGGGTGTGGCCACTCCTCTCCCAGTCCTCACTTCTTCCTGCTACACCGCTGTCACCTTTTACTCCCTCCCCTTCACCCAGAGTAAATTTTTCTCTTTTGGTTTGAAAGAAACATTTCGAAGTTCTTAAAAATGTTAGTAACCATGTCATGACAAAAAAAAGGGGGGTTTTGTGGGCTCGGCAGTTTAGGAGTGGGTGATTGCTTTTTACAAATGTGTACAAGTGTGAACCACATCATGGAGATTGCTAGGCCCCAGGAAGAGAGGACAGGCAGAGTTCCCAACCTTGAGGGTCTTATGATCCAGCCTCATTCTTCCACTCCTTAAAATGGGAATATTCAACTAAAAAAAGAAAATTCTCCTGGGAAGACCACCAATGGGATTTGGCCTTTGTGGGCCAAATGGGCCTTTATGGGTACATGGGTTACTGTACCCTGGAATCCGCTGGGCTTACGATCTCCCCAAGGTGACAGAGCACATCTCAGGCCCAGCGTTCGGCCAAGTAGATTTTTGGGGCGCACTCATCAAGACCATCTGCTGTTAGCAGGAAATGAAATCTACGCCATCAGTGATTTCCAGGGTGTCCCAACGTAAAACAGTGTGGATTCCTGGAGGAGCTGATCTGCTCAATCTCTGACGACTGGCAAGGCATCCTGAGAGCTCCTGGGCCTGCCTCACCCTCTGGCCTCAAGTTACCACAGCAGTTGAGCACGTGGATACGCCCCTTAAAAGAACCCAGCAGCCGGAGGGGCAGCTCCAAGAGGGCTCTGCCCTGCACTTCTATCCACGTGTGGTTTGGTCGCTTAGAGGGACTTTTGTGGCCATTTGTAGAAGAATGAATTTAGCAGAGTAGAAATGCTCATAGGGAGATTTGGACCAACAAAAATCTCAGACAGAAAATTTCAACTAAAAAAGGGAGCCCCATTGGCCCATGCCCTCCTGGGGACAGAATCAGCTGCCCTGTCCTGTACATTTCCAGAATACTTTGTGTACAAAGACCCAGAGCTCTTGTCACCATGATTGTCATGCATGACAACTGTGCTCTCTGATACTTTCCAAAAATACCTTCCTCATCATATTGCTTCTCCTTCCAACACCCACGGCAGGCTCCAGATAGTAACAATATTCCCATTTTAAGGAGTGGAAGAATGAGGCTCAGGAGAGCTAAATCACTTGCCAAGGCAACATGATCAACAAATGGATCCCAAAATGGGAACCAAAGTCCACATTGTCCCCAAGCCTATGGTCTCCACACTTCCCAGTTAAAGGCTTACGGGTCCCTTACACCCAGCTCACATCTCCAACTTCGTGAGTGACATCTGCAAGTTTCATACATCCTACTACAATGTGTGTCCCCAGCAAGGGCTTAGTGAATCTCGCTGAATTAACTCTAAGGCGCAACACGGTGCAGAGGAGAGAGACTTGGGCAAGAAAGCAAGACAACTAGAGCCTTGTTCAGAGTCCATAACCGATCCCCTGCATGACTTTGGGCCAGGCCCTTCCTTCTCTCTGGACCTTGGGTTTTCCATCTGTAAAACGGGAGACTCGGAAGACAGGATTTCAAGTAGCAGCCTTCCCTCAAGGTCCAGGTGACCGACAAAGGAGCAGTACCACTTGGTTCACAAGCCGTGAGGACTCCAGGGGTGGTGGAGAGACAGTCAGTGGAGCTTCACCTCTGCGGTATTCAGCACAGCTCTGATGTGCAACCCATTTCATCCCCACTCCCTGGGTGAGTGGGTGGGCGCTATCCTTCCCAGCTGTGCCGAGAATGAATGGGGACCGCCTTACAGAGCCCCAACCCCAGAAAGAGGGGAATACACCTCCTCGGAAAGGACGAGAAAGCCACTGCTAAGCAACAGCCCTGGCCCCGACCCCCCAGAATGGAGTACGTGGAACCCAGCCATGGGAGCGGATGGCCCGTGGGGTGAGGAGGCCCCCGCTACCACTCAGCACCATCCCACGTGTGACTCTCAAATTCTTGGGTCTAATCTTTCATCACCCATCCACAGCCTCTGGAAGACATAACGATGAGCGGTCAGAATCTCCTGTTCGTGGCTTCGCCCCTTCTCTCTCTCTCTCTCCCTGAAATGGAGAAAGAAGAGAGTCAGGAAGCCAAGAGACTTGACATTCTAAAACTCCCTCTGTGGGAAATAAATAAATAAATGCATTCGCTCCAAGAGGTCATCTTTGTAGTTAGAAAAACATATTTTCCTTGCCTGCTGACCTCTTGGCCTTTTGGCGTTCGGGGAGTTGACTGCATGCCCGGTGTCCGTGAACCTCACGAGTTCATCACTCTGGCCTTCCTGGCTGTGAAATCTTAACACTGATTGTTGGAAAGTGCATTGGATTTAAAAAAAAAAAAAACTGTATTTTTTTCAGTCATCCACATCACTGAGCTCATCTTTTGGGGGCTGTGTGTGCAGCACTTTGTCAGATAGACAATAGATCCCCCTCACGGACAGCCAAGACCGGCTTCCCACAGATCCCCTGGGACTCACCTGAAAAACCTACGGCTTATTTGTGTTCTCGTGAACTTTCAGTTGAGCCCCCCAGGAATTTGTATCCGTAAGAAAACTGACAAATCCAATCAGACCTCCAGATACAGTTCCGTAAAGTCTGATTCATTTGGATGCCAGCAGCTCAGAATTTTTGGATAATTCAGACAATCTGGCTAAAAGTCTCATCTTGCCCAGCTCCACAAAAGAGAGAGTTTCCTAACAAAGTTATAATGCGAAGCAGACAGTTGGAGCTGAGAACGAATTATCTTCCACGTTCTTCGGCGTTGCCTCTGCTGACAAGCAATCAAGGGTTAATTGCAAATTATTTTTATCAAGTAATTAAAAGGAATCTCAGGCAATTTGCCCTATCTTGGGAATCATATGGTGGCAAAAATATGAGCTTTCACTCCAACCATCCAGGCATGGGCTCAAGTTCCAGCTATGCAATTCAATGAGCTTAAATTACTATGCATAAACTACTTTACTTCTCCGAGCCTTAATTCTCACATATGGAAAAGTTCGCAGTTGCAGGATGGACGTAAGAACTGGAACTCACATAGGCAAAGACAGAGTTTCCAAAACTATACTCAGAAGGATTTTAAATCTACAAGATGTTAACACTTATTGCATGAAAAAGGTATCCATGGTTGAATACATTTGGAATAAACTAAGCTAAAAGAGTTAAATGTGCTTGCTTGCTCTTTGGTGTGCAGGCCTTCTCAGAGCCTTTAATGTTCTATTTTATGTTGTGAATCTCTGCAAGAAAGATGTATCAAACAGTTTTCCCCAAATTTCGTACATCTATGAATTTTTTTCTTTTTCTTTTTGGACATGTTTTGAACTTTTGCAGAACTTCCATTTAGTCTTCTTTGGAAAATAAAATCCTAGAATCTGTGGCTTGAGCTGTGTCTCCACTGTGAGGATGGATCCCTTATCGAGACATCCATCTCTTAGCTCAAAATGCTGCTGGAATAAAGCCAAGTCTAGGTGTAGCATCTATGACCGAGAAATAATAGGCTTATTCATAGTCAATAGAGCCAGAGTCTTAGTGACTTCCTATAAACCATCCCAGAGAAAGAAAATTCTGGAAATTTCTCAGAAGTTTTTAGAAGCTAATATACCTAAATGTGGAGATCAGCTGGGTTACTGAAATATAGTTCTGTAAGTTTCCAAAGATTCAAGACCTGGGCTGGGGAAAGAAATATGGC
>PVJX010037343.1:0-17014 GCA_004027295.1 Dolichotis patagonum
AAATTGTTGTTCTTCTATTAGGTACAGTAAAATCAAAAGAAATACACAACATTATAGAACACATCAAAATGGAACATTGAATAGAGCAACACCATTAATCAGGACAAAGCAAAACAGCGATAAAAATATCTGGCTTCAGAGATAGTAGAAGGAAACTCCCCCCACTTGCTGTACCACATATGGTCACCCCCCCAAGAGATACCCAGATCCCTGGATCCTGATTGTTGGGGGGCGGGGATATGGTATGTTTGATTCTAAGCCCAAGCCCCGGTTGGCTCAGCACCCTAAGTTCCAACATGGTGCGGATCTCAGGAAACGCTGTTGCTTCTTGTTTCCCCACCCTGGGGTGGCCCTGGCTTGCCAGACCACAGCCACTTACCAGGGCGGCAGGCTTGTTACTGGTTGGCTCAGCACCCTAAGTTCCAATATGGTGCAGATCTCAAGAAACGCTGTTGCTTCTTGTTTCCCCGCCCTGGGGTGGCTGCGGCTTGCCAGACCACAGTCACTTAACCCAGAAAATGTCTTTTTAAAAGATACACACTGAAGCATTTAAAGTAACATGATATGATTTCTGTAGCTTACTTTAGTGTTTCACAAAAGCAAAACAGCTGTGTTTTGCATATGTGTCTGTCGCGGGTGGAGAGAGACAGAGACACAGGCAAGAGCAGACAAGAGAGACAGGTAGGCACAGGGGGCAAAGATTAAGAAAATGCAGCAAAATAAATAATTTATGACTATAGGCATAGAATATATGGGAATTTAGACTGTTTTATAGAATCTTACATTTTTTGTGTTCCATTAAATAAAATTCCAGACAGAGAAGAATCATTCCTAGATAAGCAGAGATCAGAAAATTTTTCCTCCTTCTTCCCAGGGAACATTTTCCAAGTGTGGACAAGTGTTGAGGAACAGATTTTCTGTGTGCAGAGAGACATAGTGGGGTTAAAAAGAAACCAGGGAAGCTTCTAACTGTAGGCTGTGTGAGCTGGTACAACTAATTTGAATCAACAGATGCCCCAAGTATATAGCCAGTTGTCCCACCAGTTTTCTCCAACAGGTCTTTTCCTGAATTGTAGAGCAGTGAGGAAGGCTGCAGAAAGGGACAACTCCATAGACCTAAACTGAACAGTATCATAATTTCATTAAATATAAATGAACTAAACACACCAGTGAAAAGGAAAAAGGCAGACTAGATTTAAAAAGAAAATAACACCCAAATATGTGCTGTTTATAAAGAAACGTTTAAAAAGAAGAGCACAGAAAAGTTTTAAAAATAGGATAAGAAAGATGCACTAAAAGGAAAACTCTTAGACTACGTTAAAGCCAGACAAATTAAGCTTCAAAAAGTGTTGCTAAAAGAGATAATTTGTAATGATTGTTAATGGTTTGTATCTAGATGTCCCCCTAAAGCCTTATGTGCTCATGACTTGGAGTTTGGGGAAATGGTTAGATCATGAGGGTATGGTACTCATCAGTGGATTAGTCCACTAAAGAGTTTATAGCTAAATGTGATGTTAGGAGGAGGTGGGTCCCTGAGGGCATGGCCTAGAAGAGTTTATCCCCCTCCCTTCTCCCTTAATTGCACTCTGCTTTCTGCTGCCATGCCATGAGCTGTTCCCCCTCTGTGATACCTCTCTGCCATGCCTCCCTGCCTTAGAGGCAGCCAATCGTGGACTGAAACCTTGACAACCTGTAGGACAAAGGGTCTATAGATGAAAAATTGGAATAGGGACTTCTTTAGGTCTTCTGGCTAATCCTGACTAGAAGGAATTAAAACTTTACTAGAGAAATTTCCCTGGGAAGTAGGTCAAGGATGGGGGTAGAGAAAGAGAATGAAATCAGATAAATAAAGGCTCCACAGGCCTTGGCACTTTCACCAAGACCAAGAAGAGAAAGAAATGACTGGCAGAGTATAGAGAGTCAAGTGCACAAAGACAAGCTGAGATAGCTATGCCTCTCCACCTCCAATACAGTACAGGGAAGACACAAGGAGGAATGTTTAAAAAAACTATATATATACTCTAATATATATTCCATGTATGTGTGTATATATATATATATATATATATATATGAACACTATATATGCACACATACACACATGCATATACACATGTATTCACTCGAGGATACTATATTCTCCTCTCTAGAGAAACTATGTTCATCATATAATTATAGACTGCACTAGATATCCAGATGCTAGCTTACTAACTGTAAGCTAACTATAAATAAGATGCCCTCTTGCCAACTAGCTACCTAACCCAAAAATAAGGCCCCCAAAATAAATCAAGTACACAAACAGAAAGAAGCTGCACATAGACCACTGGAGAAAAAATGACATTAGACAGAGGTGCCCAGAAGCCAATCCAGTTATGCCAAGTTCAATTGTGGTAGCCAGGAATAAAGGCTCATGGGTCCTCCACCTTTCTGGAGCTTTCTACTCTGGTTGGTTCTTATCAGGGTAGCTATCTTGTCCTTTCCCCCACTCATTACTCACCCTCTTTACAAATAAAATGTCTTCCTTTTGTTAAATTTTGCACTTCTAATTTCTTATTGGGCTCAGTTTATGATCTTAGTGGGCTGCTTGGACAGCAGAGCAGCTGTGCTTATCCCTGGGTTTGTAACATCTTTGGTTCCACAACCGGGCACCAAATGTGAGTGACAAAATTGTGAACCAAAATAAATCGTTCCTCCTTAGAGCTGTAGCTGGCAGGTATTGCATTTCAATGATGAGAAAGCAACTAAGACAAGGATAAAAGGGTCAACTCAACAGAAAGACATAAGGTTGCAAAATGTGAATGCACCTCTAGTAACCTCCAAAATATATAAAGAAAAAGTTGACAGCACTAAGGATAGACCTAGAGAAAGCTAGTCTTGGATACATTTAAGCTTCTATCTTATCAATTGACATAACCAATAGAAAATCTGTAAAAAGATTTAAATACATTAGGAACCAATATGTCCTAATTGACATTTACAGAGCACCTGTGAACATGGAACATTAACCACAATAGATCAATATGCCATGGCATAAGACAGTCTCAGAATATCATGGACCAAAATAACATAGGATAAATTTATTGACTCCAGTGGCTTAAACCAGAAATCAGTAACAGAAATAAAAGTAGGAAAAAATAAGTGAAAATATAGAGTTGACGCAGTGGAGCGGCTGCCACAGACCAAAGGAGAACAGAAGACCCCTGAATGATGCATTTAGGTCATTATTTTTCCTGCCTGAAATATAAGAGTAGATTCCTGGGGTGGGATGCATGGCAAGTATGACAAGACCTGTGCCTCCCAAAACTAGCTGACAAGACTACAATCCCTAACTTGCATCATCAGGTAACTTTTTCTGTTGTCACACTGTGAAAGAATTGGAAGAAAGACTAGTGAATTTCCTATCCTAGGATCACAGCCCTCTGCATTCTAAAATATTTATAAGTGGAGTGAAATAGACTTCAAAATTTTATAGGAAGGGAGACCTGAATAAAGATATAGATGAAACAAGATTGGCCATGAATGGTAGCAGTGAAATTGAGTAAACAGGCATTCATTACAGTATTCTGTTTGATACATGTTTTAAACTTTCATAAAAAATTTTTAAATAAAAAGGAAAAAAAGCAAAGACTTGGTATGGCTAACTCGTTTGACCTGTGAGGATGATAAGCACCTCTTTAATACTGTCCTAGGGAGAAGGTGAATGAGAAGGAAGTTTGCCTCTTCCTTTTACCACACCCAGAAGCATAACCCACAGGAGGATGTTTGGAGAGCCACGGAAAGATCCCAGCTGGTTCTAGATGAGAATGTATTGGTTGCACTCTGGATGAGATTGTTTTCCAATTGATTTAGAAAGTGATTCCAGGGTCAAAAGTTTTAGAGGAAGCACCATAAATAACTGCAGAATGGAACTTTGTGTAATAGTCATTCTTCTGACATTCTCTCCGCTCCAGTTTTTTGCTTTTAAATGTATATAACTTTTCTCAGCCATGGCCCTAATGTTTTTTTCTGTTCCTGCATCTGGTGCTCGTGGTACTTAAAAGGCCAATTGTCTATATTTAGCTTTTGAGGTTTGAGCAATACTTCCAAGTTCAAGGAATAAAGATTATTCATTAATATTTGTTTAGAGGTTGAGCTAATTTCATAAGCTAGGCTGGGAAGATCACCAGTATATGGAATCTGATGAAAGTGAATATCAATTCCAATAAGGGGAAGCAATTCAACAGAATCATGCAGAATTATAATAACATTGATATGACATATATTTTGCTAATCTCTTATGAACTATATAAGTTATTGGAATATATGTATAACATGTGATCCATACTTTAATAAGCACAGTGTTGAGTCATTAATCAAACTTGAAATAATGGAGATTTCCTCACTTGTATTTGTGAAACCAAGAGATGCATTTGACTTAATGGCTGTGTTGAAAAAACTTTTTATTTATTCATGTCTTTATTCATTTGATAAATGTTCACAAAGTCTCCATTAGTCAACCAGCCATCAACTTGATTTTTCATATTAATGTCTAATTTGCAAATATCTGTGATACCCTTTCTTCGACTGAAAAAAATTGATAAGGGAAATAAAATTTCACCTATGAATAAAGCAAGGGTTAGAATTCAGTTTGGGAACAAAGCCATCTACAGCATTTGCTTTCTACTTGTCCCAAATTGAACTCTGGAGTAGATTCACTAGGAAGGATTAACTGTAGCCTGGCCCTTACAGAAATCATAGTCTAAAAGTTGCCTAAACGCAAAAATAAAGCTGACAAACCACCCCTACCACCCATGGCTTTCTGTACTTTTCGCAGGTCACAGAATGTACCATTTTCTTTCTCATCTCCTAGACTTCACACATACTGCTTTCAACATTTCCCATTTTCTTCTTTTCATCCTCCCTCTTAGCTCTCTTTCCATTAGTATTTTGGGTCTCAGTTTACTTGTGTATCAGCTAAGAGAAGTTAGACCATGCTGGAGTACCAAGTAACTCCCAAACTCAGTACTTTAAAACAATGACATTTGATTTATCTTTTCACACAAAGCCATTCACAAACTTTCCATGGCAGCTTTCGTCCACCAGATGGTTGAAGATTGCACTTTAATATCGGCATATGCTCCCATAGTTACTGCAGTCAGGGAGAAGAGAGCTTAGTCTCATACTGGCCAGTGATACTCTGGCCTAGAAGCAACGCCTGTCATTTGCATTCACAACCCATTGGCAGAATAATCACAAGGCCAAGGACCTGCCTAACAAAGGAGCAGAAACATAAAATGTAGCTTGAGTGTCCCCCAAGCCCATCAAGTGTTGAAATTTAATCACATTTGTGAAATAAATATTAAGGGGGTGAAAATTGATCTGACTACTGTGTTTGAAAGTGGGACCTCTAGAAGATAATGAAAAGTTAAATGAGGCTCTAAGGCTGGGATCCTAATCCAAAGTGAATGTGGTTTAATAGAAGAGACAGTGAAGTCTGAGTTAGGATGCTTGGTCTCACTTGTTGTTATGTGATGCTATGTATTGTGTCAGGATTCAAGTAAGAACTATCTCACTAGGTATGGCACTTGGTCTTGGACTTCAGAGCAGTGAGTGCAATAAATAAACATTTTTCCTTATAAATTACTCAGTGTGTGGCATTCAGTTTACAGCAATAGAAAAAACTAAGATATCAGTCTTACCTGGACCACTTTCACTCCCTCCTCTCAGCCTCTTTTTAAGGCACCTCTTTAGACTGGGCAATTACCAACAGCATGGCTGAAGTTCACCTTCCTTCCGAGATGGCTGCTCAACCCATAGGAAGCTCTCATCCTCTATATCCCAAAAAGCTGACTGGGAAGATTGGATCCTTGCAAAACCCTGTCACTTTTTGACCCTTCTCCTTGCCCTTGTTCAGGTAAGCCAGGAACAGACTGACAAGTCCAACGACTAAGCCAGAATGCAACCAGAAGATGAAATGTCAGTCCACTTTTCCATCAATGCTTCTGTGCAAGTGATTCTCTTGGCCTCGAAATACACAGAGAGAAATTAACCTGTCCTTGTGAAGACTGAACTCACTTAAAAGGCCTGTCACATGTCCAGTTTTTGGTCATTTATACCAACCTGCTTTATGAGACAAGTCTGAACTGATGCTCTTCAGCAAGCCCTGAGGTAGCTGCCCCTAAATTATGAAAACTCTCCATCCTTAGATTGTAGGGTACTTGGTATCTTGTCTTCATAATAAGCACTAGAAATAATTTTTGACATTAGAAAAACTCTCCCCAGGCTTCACAAAGATAATTGCCATTTGCAAGCACTCCCAGAGGCCCTAGCTGCTTGGTTCTGAGCCCCATTACATAGTGTGGTTCTTACTTGCTGCATTATTTATCTCCCCTGGACAGCCAGCCTTAGAGCTTCTTGACATATTGTAGAACTCAGCTTAGTTCCCATCACGTAGTGAATACTCAATAAGTATTTTTAACGATATTGGGACAGTGAAGTTGAGTGTCAGAAGTTTTTAAAAAAGAGCAAAAATTTCAAATAATTTTAAAAAGAATTTGTGCTTATCTTCAGAAAGAAAATAGAAGATATTCCAAGTAATGAAAATACAACAATTTGAGAGGTAAGCGTATAGGTGGAAGAATTCTGTGCCTATGAATAGAGAGGTTTATTGGAACAAAATGGTGAATGCATACTGTATCAAGCAATAAAAAGTTGTTTTATAGGATGTATAGTTTATATAGCTGTGCTTTTGTACAATTAGTCACCTCCAGTATGTATATACGGCAAATACAGAGTAAGCTGTCAATTTTAAGATTTATAGCCCCAATTGTTATGGTAGAATTAAACTCATCCCACTTTCAGAATTTCTAGTGCAGATGCACTGTTGAGGTAAAGCTAAACAAAATGCATCGCATCAGGATACCTCACATCTTACAGCTACTGAAGCAATCGAGGCTTACTGAACAATATAATCTCCACTTTAAAATTACTAGTGATTCTATCCAGTAACTCAATATATGCTGAGCAAATATAGAAATTGTATAGAGCTACAAAAATGGTTGGAATAAACAAAGTGGAATGCCCTGCAAAGTTTGTACATTCCTAATTAAAAACACTGTTATTGAAATTCTCTACATGGCTCTGTGCAGTGTTATGTATCTGAGGTCCCTTTGGGAATGTGCCGTACCAGACGTGTCATACCTGTGAGGCCAAAGAATGTGTGAGTCACTCTTGCAAAACTATCCCCAGAGCTGAGGAAAATGTGTGTGTATGGGACTATGCGTATTTGATTTTTTAATATTATATATATTTGAAATAGAATGCAGTTTATTTTCTCAGTCACCTGTCTGCATAAGAAATTCCCTTCCTGAATTATCCCATGCTGTTTTAATCCTTTTAAACCTTACATAATCAGTAGTCTGCTTCATGACTGTCGTGAGAAATGGCAAGGCTTGAGTTGCCTGAAACCTGTTGGATTAATGGGATCTGCTCTTGGAAAGTTGCCAAATGTTGTTCCACTAGGAAAAGAGTTTTCTTTTAGAAATGTCCTTAATGGGTTATGGTCGATGATGACCTGCAACAATTGGGTTAATTGGAGAATCTGGTTCACATCATTTCTGGTTTCAAATTGCCATTCTCTCTGCATCATAATTTTGGACAGAGAATTTGAGCTAACATTCCCTACAGCCTAGAGTTTTCCCCTGGTGTTTCTTTAAACTATTTTTATTTAAAATCCTAAAAAAAAACTTTACTTAATTTTTCCAAGTATTTCATATTACCACTCTGTGAATTTTGGCCTACGTACATATTTTGTCATGAGGCAGCTGCAAAGGAGGCAAGGAAGAGGCAGCTTTTCAACCAGGTAGGCTCTTAATGCAGTGAAGGAATTCTTGATTTAGGCCTTTAAATCTCTCAACATTCATTTTTTTAAGCAGAGACCTCCTTTACTGATAGCAAATTTGCTTGCAGGGGAAATTTATATTCTATTGTTATAATAGTGTATCGTCAGCCCACTCCAAAGACAAAACCAATTTTCTCAAATAACCACTAAAATACTTTTGGAGAATACATATAATAGTTAGACAGATAAATTTCTAATGTATGTATTTCTAATATATATATATTTCTAACATACGTGTTTAAAATTGTATATATGTGACTCATAATTTAAAACACAAAGCATCTACCTGTTATATGGCCAAGTAGGACTTTTCAACTTTTAGCACACAGTAGAATCATCTGGGAAAATTGCTGAAGCACAGAACCTTGAGACCCCAAGTTTCTGATTCATTAGGTCTGAGAAGGACCAAGACAGGATTTTAAGCAGTCTCTAGTGATGCTGATCCTTCTAATTAAGGACACAGAAGCAAGAACTGCTGTGGAGTACATGAATTCCATCTTCCTTCCATATCTAATAGCTATTACAGAGATATTAGCATGACAGAAATAATATGTTTAAGGTATTATAAATAATGGATGCACTTATTAAAATGCACTTACAAAAATGAGATGCAACAATATGACAAATTTCAAGTAATTTTTATTGACTAATGGATTAGTTGGCCAAGTAGAATCTGGAACCCAGTAGACATACATGGCTCAGTCACATTTGAGAGCAAGTAAAAGAGTGAGTGGAATAGTAAATAGCCATCCAAGTCCAAATTCAAGGAACTGTAAAGACAGTTTTGTCTGATTGTCATGTGAGTCCTCAGCTGTGGGTATGGCTCTGAACCATGGTCTCAAGCTATAGATGAAATAGTGTGAGAGAAAAATCTCTCAAAGTAGACAGCTGTGCATATTCTCTTTGCTTAAAGATACATAGCTTCTGCTAGCATAAGGCACAGCTATCACTGCATTTCTGGAGCATGGCTTTTCCTTTGATACAATGAAAATACTTCTTTGCTACAGCAATGGCTCTGTGGGTATGAGCTATAATTTCCTCTAAAGAATAGACTATTCATAGAATATTCACAGATTCTCTTCTGTGTTTTCCTCTAAATGAAAAATTGGGAATGTTTCTCTGGACATAAACAATGCATATTTACACAACATGTGTTCCTATCAGGCAATAACAAAGGTAGAACTGCAACATAATCTACATTATTCCATCATTTGGACTTGCTTGCAACTTAAATAGGTTTACTGGCATTCATTTGCTAATGTGCAACGGCAAGATTTTGCTTCTGATAATAAATCTGGAATAAATATTTATCTAAGTTGTTATAGTGAGTAGTTGAATATTTAAATTCATGGGGTGAGAGACACCTAGATAAACTCAACCTTTATTATATGGCAAGCACGGGTCTGGATATTGGATACATAGTGATTAACATAATAAGTATGATGTTGTTACAGGCAACTGAATTAAATAGAAATATTATAGGCAGTCAGATAGGGCTGGGCCCTTAAAGGAGCCACTGCAGAAGACCAAATACCTTGCAACTCTAGGGGAGACAGACACCTCCACTGTGGGCCAGGCCTCAAGACAAAAGATCAAACAAATATACCGAAATCCTAAGGATAAACATCAGGGATTAATATTCTAAATAGGTCTCTATTACCCTGAGGAAGCCAGAAACAGCCACTAACCCAACCCCCTACAGGCAAAGACCCTGCTCTGCATTCATGCCTGCTTGCTACATGACTCGCTTCCCCATTTGTCCCCAATTTAATCAATTTTACCTGAACAATTAGAATCTTACTGGTCGACCATAGTTCTGTCTCACCTCATGCCCACCTTGTGATTTCCCATTTTCCCCACCTTAGACCTACCTCGCTTTGTGGTTTTACTCTATAAAAGTCCCTAGAGCCCGGGATTTAGCTCAGTGGCTTAAGCGCCTGTCTGGCAAGCGCGAGGTCGTGAGTTCGATCCCTGGTACCAAAAACAAACAAACAAAAAAAATCCCTAAAAAAAAAAGTCTTTGGTAAGTCACTTGGGACCTCTTCTGTCTCTCTCTCTCAGACAAAAGCTTTGTTTCTCTCAATAAATACATGCTGCTCTTAACCTCCGTTGTTCCTAAAATTCATTCTTCGATTTTAAAGAACACGAACTAATACCAAACATCTAGTAGATTTGGAGTTTCTTTCTCCTATATCACTGTTGCCTTTATGACTTCATAGCTAGAGAGAAAAAAATCATAAACAAGCAAATGAATAAAATGTATACTAGTATAGTATGTTATAAAGACTGAGATAAGAAAATAATATGATGTTATTAAAGATAAGAATATAGGGACAGCGAAGGGAGGAGCCTTTCTGAGGCGGTAACATTTTGTTTTTGCTTTGTTACAGAACATTGCTATGGAAGTACTTAAAGTACAAAAAAAAGTGCCCAGAAGAAAATAACCACTTACATTTCTACTACCCAGAAGTAATCTCTTAATATCTTTGCATTGCTACATCGAATTAGGTTCGTAAAAAACCTATTGCACTGCTTCAAGAAGATTTAATGAAGATTTAACAAAGAACTCAGGATGGCTTGACTCAGCCTACCTACCATGTCTATAGAGCAAAGGGAAGTGACAGGAAGGATCTGGCACTTGGCAATGATTGAGTATATGAAAGAGGGAAGCAAGTAGCATGAATTCCAGGTGTTGGCGTAATCAAATTGGTGTGATGAAGATGCCATTAGGAAGATAGAAAGGGAGATGCAGAATAGATTAGAAGTCGGGAAAGGAGGCTAAGAATTCAGTAATTCGAAATGCACAGGAAACATTTAAATGACACTGTCAAATGGGCTATGGATAAAAGATTTTAGGGCACAGATATGTTAAGATGCTGCAAATAGGTGCTATGGAAAGCTGGAAGAATAAAAGAGATCTCCTGAGATGAAGGAGAGGAAAAGGGGCCAGAACTGTGCCTCAGGGAAACCAACACAAAAATGGATTAAAGGTAGAACATTTAGGTCATAAGAATGAAGTGCCTAGCCATAGGGGTAGGAGAAAAACTAGATAAATTCTGGGGTAGACAGAATAGTATCCCCAAAATGTCTACCGCTTAATCCCTGCAACATGTGAAAGTATTAACTCACATGGCAAAAGGGACTTTGTAGATAAAATTAAGGTCATGGACTCTAAAATAGGAAAGTTATCTTAGATTACCTAGGTGGGCTTGATGTAACCACATAGATCCTTACAAATACAAGAGGGAGCCAGAAGAAGAAGAAGAAAAAATAGGAACAAAAAAGTTAGCACAGAGAGACTTGACTCCATCATTGCTGGCTTTGAAAACAGAAAACAGGGACTGTGCACTCAAAAATGGAAGAAACATCCCCCAACTGACAGCCATAAAGGAAGTGTACTATGAGAGCTTACTGTTACCACCTTGGATTCTTAGCCACACATAAGATGGGAATCAGACATGGACTGATTCTTGAGCCCACTGGTGACCATCACCATTCTCTGCCCTCATTCAAGGTCCTCCAAGGGGAGGATCTCTGTGCATGCTTTCAAGATGTCACCTATTGGCTGAGGCTATTTGCTCACTTTGCAGAGAAACCACAAATTGCAAAACATAGTTCTTTTAGTGTAAATAGTCCTGATCTTTGATTCTAAATGACTATCAGCTTTTTGAGTATTAGTAGCATTCGCAGACCTCAGGAACTCTTTCAGCCACCAGAGTTGGCATGTCTTAGCTATTTTTCATTGTTCTCTGTAGCTCTCTGGCTTCCAGATATGTTCAGTGTTACCAGCTCTGTCTATTGACGGCTCTCAGTCAATAGTGGCCCCTGGTATAACTATTGAGTAGTGCTACTCAAGCACTACTCAAGAAAGGCAGGAATATATTATTCTACAGACTTATGAAAGTGTATGCTGCAGCGCTGCAGCACTGCAGCACTGCAGCATAAGGGGGGACAATGCATGGGCTGACCTGGACTGACCTGAGGTTTCTTATATGAGGTGGAATAGGGAAAAATGAAGCCTAACATGGCTACACTTTGGTTCATGCTTCAAGGTGGAGGTGATCTCTGGTGGACCACCAAGTCATGAATATTTCAGTGCAGGCATACTTCATCAGTCTCAGTGTACTTAACTGATATAACCACGGTTGTCACTGGCACATAGCCACTATTGTTTTAATATAAATGTAGACTGCCATGAGGGCTGGTGGGAGACTAAGCAGCCAAGCATTGCTGCAAGAATGGACAGGTTAGGGACCTGAGGAGTGCCATACAAGTGTGCACAGCTGAGAGGCACCTAAGTATAAAGATGTCTATTAAAAGACTACTAGAAGTAATAAACAAATTCAGCAGCTGGAACAAACAAATTTGTAGCTGGATACAAATTCAGTACTCAAAAATCAATAGCGTTCCCATAAACTAAAAAGAAACTCACTCAGAGAGAAATTATGGAAATATCACCCTTCACAATAACATCTAAAAAAATGAAATACTTAGGAATCAATCTAACTAAAAATATAAAAGACCTATATACTGAAAATTATACTATGCTAAAAAAGGAGATTGAAGAGGATATTAGAAAATGGAAAGATGTTCCATGCTCTTGGCTAGGAAGAACCAACATTGGGAAAATGTCCATATGCCCAAAACTGTTATACAGATTTAATGCAATCCCAATCAAAATACCATTGACATATCTTACAGATCTAGAGAAAACACTCCTAAAATTCATTTGGAACCAGAAGAAACCTAGAATAGCAAAGGCAATTTGGGGCAATAAAGGCAAGGCAGGAGGCATCTCAATTCCTGACTTGAAACTGTACTACAAAGCCACATTGACAAAATCAGCATGGTGCTGGCAAAGAAATAGACCTGAGGATCAATGGAACAGATTAGAAGATGCAAGTATAGGTACAAAGACACTCAGCCACCTGATATTTGACAAAGGGGCTAAACATGTTCACTGGAGGAAGGATAGCCTCTTTAATAAATGGTGTTGGAAAAATTGGTTCTCCACATGCAGAAGACTGAAACTAGATCCATGCCTATCACCATGCACAAAACTAAAGTCTAAGTGGATCAAAGACCTAAACATTAAAACAGAAACACTAAATCTACTAGAAGATAACATAGGTAGAAATCTTGGAGACATAGGGATAGGCAGAGAATACATGAACAAAACGCAAACTGCATGGGAAACACTTTAGAGAATCAACAACTGGGATCTCCTATTATTGAAAAGTTTCTGCATTTCAAAAGAAATCACCATCAGAGTGAAAAGAAAACCCACAGACTGGGAAAGAATTTTAGCCAGCAACCCCTCAGACAAAGGACTTATATCAAGAACATATAAAGAATTGAAAAATATCAAGCCCCCCAAATTCAAAGACCCTCTCCAAAAATGGGCAGCTGAGATGAACACACAGTTCTCAGATGAAGATATACAAATGGCAAATAAATACATGAAGAAATGTTCACCATCACTGGGCATTTGAGAAATGCAAATTAAAACAACACTGAGATATCATCTCACACCGGAAAGAATAGCTGCCATAAATAAATCAACTGATAACAAATGTTGGCGAGGCTGTGGGGAGAAGGGAACACTGCTCCACTGTTGGGAGTGCAGACTGGTGCAACCACTATGGACATCAGTATGGAGAATTCTCAGAAGACTAGGAGTGAAAGCTACATTCCACCCAGCTATTCCCTTCCTGGGTATTTTCCCAGAGAAACTGAAAAGTTCATATCACTGTGCTATATGTGTACCCATGATTATAGCAGCACATTTTGTAATAGCTAAATCTTGGAAACAACCAAGATTCCCATCAACTGCAGAGTGGATGAAAAAGATGTGGTATTTTTATACAATGGAATACTACTCAGCTATAAAAAGGATGATCTTGAGGCCTTTATTGGTAAATGGAGGCAACCTGAGAATATTCTCTTTAGTGAAATAAACAAGACTCATATTTATAAATATCACATTGTATCTCTAGTGTAAAAAGTAATAAGAACTGTAGGAGTAATAAAATCCAAAATGCGTAATTCCTACTGTAAAGAAGAGAGGAAAAGAAAGTGCTCTAAAGGATATAACTGCATGTTACATGTTTAAGTGTGTAAGATAGATGACCATTTTACTGTTTTTGTTAGATTGTTGAGCAGAACTGTTAACAGTCTCACTGTTTGAATGTCTACTTTGTATGCTTTAATTGTATAACTTGAACAACTATTTCCAATGATGACAGTATGTAACTTATCAAGTGGTGATTTCTTAGTGTTTTTGTTTTTGTTGTTGTTGTTGTTGTTTTATTGTTGCTACCCTTTTTCTGTTTGGTTGTTTTTTTCTCTCTCTTTAAATAAAAGTTGAAAAAAATAAAGATGTCTAATCTAGTCCAAGGTTCATCTCTTCTTCAGGCTGACTGAAGAACCTTCCCAGTCTGAATTGGTGACAAGGCAGGTGGTCATGGGGAGTGTAGGTGCTCCTCACAGAACTGACCAAAGAAGTCTGAAGAGTGCTATAGGGATTGCGTGGCAGGATCATCTGGGATTTGTCCGTGACTGAAACAAACATTTCCTGGAGGATCCATGGGCCAGCGACCCTGCTTGGGGCAGTCGTGAAATAAAAGTATCTTTTAAGGGTCATCACCCCCTTCTCCCTGTCTCACTATCTCTACCAGGAACTGAATTCCACATACAACATCAGTAAACTTAGGAGATTCTGCCGAACAGCTTCCAAGAAGGAACCCAATCCTGCAACACCTTGATTTTAGCCTGGAGAAGCCCATGCCAAACTCCTGACCTACAAAACTGTAAGGGAATACATTGTGTTATTTTAAGCCTCCAAGTGTAGTAAGTATTTCTGGCAATTATTGCTCAGAAAATCACCATTATTATCCTTTTTGAGAATTACTTACTGCTTAACTAATGAAAGTATTGCTTCTCTTTGTGGCCTCATGAGTCTACAAAGTCTAACTAAACAGTCCTGCATAGGGCTGGGGATTTAGCTCAGCAGCATAGGCGCCTGCCTTGCCAGCAGGCAGTCGTGAGTTCGATCCCTGGTACCGATAAAAAAAAAAAAAAAAACAGTCCTGCATAGCAGACAGTGTCAGGACAATGATTGATAAGTTTTCATTCAGCCAGCCTGTCTTAAATAATTGGTTAGCCAGTTCCTGGCCAACAGCATGGAGATGCCATCTGCATGCCGAATGAAATGTGCTACCTATTTCCTTATCTCCATCATGTCTAGGCTCCCTAAGCACTGTCATCATCAGAGGAGTTGCATACAAAGTAACAGAAGAGATCATTTATGTCCCATGCCTAAATGTCAGGTTCTGATGATTATTACTTCTTTAGTGTTCTTGCTAAACTGCTAATATTATAGTTCCTGACAGGTGGAATTTATTCATCTACTAAACAGAGCCGCTCACGGACAACTTGCAGCCCTTGTGTCTTCCAGCAGTGCTTCACAAGTCTGGCTGCACATTAAAAGCAGCTGAAATTTGTTTTACAAAGTGGTGATATTCAGTTTCTTCTCTATGAACCAGAATTTCTAGGGATATGGAAGAATGTGGGTACTTTTTGAAAGTGCCTAGATGGTTCCAAAGTGCAATGATGTTAAAGTACTGTCTTAGGGCCTTTCCTTTCCACCCACTGGCTCTGCCTAAAAAAGTAAGGCCATTTGTGAGTCTGACTCCTTCAGAATGAATGGGAAGAGGCATAGCAATGCAAAGCTCTTCCAGGGATACTGCAGGAAAAGGCAGACAAAGACAAATATGGGGATAGAGGTTGTAACTGCAGCTACCATCGCTGTTGATACTGTACTCCAAGTCATCTGGGAGACAGGCAGGTGCTAAAGCTCAGAAAGCAGAGATATTTCACTCAATTTTCATTAACTTCATTGAAGATACTCTGTATTTTAGCAAGGCAGAAAAAGTTCATATATTCTAGTTTCACAATGCATCAGACAAAATACTGTTCATATGTTAGTCAGCTTGGGCTACTATAACAAAATACCATAGACTGGGTGGCTTAAATAAGCGACGTTTATTTCTCATGGTTCTAGATGATAGGAGGTCTGAGATCAACATGTTGGCTAATATTGTTCCTGATAAGGGCCTGCTTTCTGGCTCATAGATGCCCATATTTTGCTTTAGTATTACATGACAGAGAGAGGAAACTCTGGGATCTCTTCACTGTCTTAAAATACCACTCCAACCACGATGGCCTTACCCTCAAGACTTAGTCTCACTGTAGTTACTTCCCAAAGACTGTACTTCCACATATCTGTGTAGTGGGAATAGGAAATTCACATGCGAACTTGGGGTAACCACAAACATTTAGTCCATGAAACCTGCAATTTCCTTAGAATCCGTGAATGAAAGTGAACAGTGTGTTCTAGATAAATGCCTGAGAAACCCACCCAGCCAATGCTTAAAAGAAATGATAGGATATCTTGTCTTTGGAGTCCTTAGCTGATTCTGACAGAGGATGGCTGTGTAGGCAGAATGTCCCCCAAAAGGTCGTGATCTAATCCTCACAATCTTTGAATATGTTACATGACAAAAGAATTTTTCAGGTGTACTGAAGATTATGAACCTTAAAATAGGAAACTTCTCCTGAATTGTCCAGGTGAGTACAATCCAACTACAGGAGTCCTCAGACAGCCCTCTCTGGCCAGAGACAAAAGTGGGAAAGGACAGGTCAGAGACTTGGGCATGGAAATTACTCGATGTGCCGTCATTTGAGGCAATGTGATGAAGGACGCAGGCAATCTCAAGGAACTCAGAGAGGTTTTTGAATGACTGCCAGCAAATGCACACTTGTGCATGTGCACGCATGCTCGTGCATGCATGTGCGCACGCACACACACACACACTGGTGATCATAATCCTACACCTACAAGTAACTAGGTTCTACCAATAACCTGAATTAATTTAGAAGTGGATTCTTCGCCAGTCTACAAAGAAGTGTTCAGGTTAGCCAGTGCCTCAATTTCAGTCTTGTGAGGCTTCGAAGAGAAGAGGAGCCCCCACCCTGACTTCTCACCTCCATAACTATGAGATGATAAACTTGATTTAAACTTTTTAAAACTTTTTTAAAATTTTATTTAGAAAGAAAAAACAAACAAACAAAACAG
>PVJX010037344.1:0-17017 GCA_004027295.1 Dolichotis patagonum
AAAGCCCTGTAATTCTTTCACTCTATGCATGGCTTTATACTATTGTGTTATGTTTGATATTATTGTATTTGAAACTATGCTCAACTATAGCAGAGTAAGAGATATGGTGTTAGCTACTGTTGATGTCCAGTTGACTTAATGTAAAGTACTGTGTAGCCTATGTTGTCCTGTTCTGATCTGCTCTGTACTGCCCCCTTTTATTTTATTCTCTTTCAAATAAAAAAAAATATATATACATATATATATACTTGTTGAGTTGCATTAAAGTATACTCAATAAACATCTCCACTCATTCATAGGAATTCATGGTTTCAGTTATTAGTTCTCTTGGCATCCCAACAAGCACCTTCACAGATACACAGTGCTTTAGCCTGAAGCAGTCATTAACTGTGGGGATTCCAGAACTGGTGTTAGATTGGCAGAACAAATAATCTGTGATTGGTAGTATTCCAATCCAAGTACCCAGAAAACCACTGACTTCATTTACTTGTAGGATCTGCCTAAACATGAATAAGATATGTTAATCCTGAATACATCATTCAGGAAACTCACATGTGAAGAAGGAAAAACCTTACTCACTTTGACTTACATAATAATAAAAAAAATTATTTCATACAGTGAGAAGTCCACAAGGGGAAAAGGATTGAAGTTTGGCTGGTTCATTGTCCATACTGTTTCACCATAGTATTTCTTTTGTTCTTGGTCTCTGAGGCCATTGGTGTTGACTATTTTCTAAATTTGTTTCCCCTTCTAGTCATTAGATACCTGTACCAACAGATATCTGTGTAGTAATGAGTACTACACATTTATTTATTTACATCAAGCAAGATAAACAAGCCCCCTACCTTATACCATAAATATCCATTTGTTTAGCCTGAATCTAGGTCATATGACCTATATGAACCCACTTACAGGAGATTCTGCTACTTGCCCTACCTAATATTCATGACTATTTCTGGAGCTAGTTTCCCTTGAGTCTTTTGAGGTGCTTCACGGAGAGGTGGATACTCAAACAAATTTGGGTTCTGTTCACAAGGACAAAGGAAGGATGAATGCTAGACGGGAAGTCATAACAGTAAATCTAAGAATGGCAATTCTTCAAATTGTAAATTAGCATGAATAATTCCCTTTTTATGGAATTCTGTGTTGAGCTGAGTCAAGGAAGAAAAACGACTGTTGCTTCTTTCAAAAGAAGCATGTATGATAAATAATAATATTTCAGTGTTACCTTTCCATTGGATCAAATGAGCTATGTTCTGATAGTTTATGAGTTGATAGATCAAGGGAAAATTATTTTTATTCCTATTAATTTCCTCAAGCCTATTTTGAAAAACCATGGCAATTTATAAACTACTAGATCAAACCATCTCTTCATCAGAAAATTCATTTAATTTTCCTTTTCAATTCTTCTGGGCTCCTAACTATGTAAGGGTTATTTAGAGTGAGTGTTTCCTTCCACCTACTTATACAGAAGTTGATGTGATTCACTGAAATCGTGCTACACTGATCATGGTGATTAAGGAAGGAGAAAAGTACATTATTGTACTAGGAAGTGGGCATTTTTCTTAAGATTAAAAAAATATGAAAGGCAAATTACTTATGGGTCTTAAAAGTTTCTCAGTATAATCTGTATGTTTAGTATGGTCCTCTCTATATGGAGGAGGTAAATGGTAATATGGATGCCTAGTGCTTCCTGATTTGGAGTATTTGGAATGATTCTACTGCACAGGGAAACATGGCTGTCCTCTCTTCCTTCACATCCTATTCGGCAGGCACAGCAGTGAGGGTTGCCTTTCTGTGGTGTATAAAGTAATATATGGGGCATGATTCCTGGGAAAGAAATCATTCTCAAAGAATCAGAAAAGTAATCAGACAAATATCTAACTCGAATGGAGATGCAACAGCTGCTCTCAAATGTTGCTGTGTTTATTCCATGACGAATAAACACAGAAAGGAAGTGGGAAACCTTGACAAGTATTAATGGGGCTCCTGAGGAGGACAGCTTCTAGCTATGATGCTTTCTTTTACCCATGTGGCCAACTCAAAGGTTCACTGTGTAAGAAAGAAAACAGCTACTTTGCAGCAAAAGCAGCAGGTTTCCTGTACCCTACAGTGACATACTCCCTCAAGCTTCTCTGCAAAGAAATGACAAGCTCACATAAAATGACAAGAGGCTGGGGACATTTCTTCAGGATTTGGAAGTTGTTTAGAAGTCCTTTTACGGACAGCAGTTTTCGTAGTCCTGAATCATATGACATAAAAACTGAGAAGGGTTATACTTTTTCTACAGGAAACATGTTTCTAAGTGAGATTTTACTGTTTAGCTTTTTCAGAAGAAAATGTTTTACTGCTGAATATATATATATATATATATATATATATATATATGATCGAAACTTTATTCATTTGGGATGGGTGTCTATATATGATCAAAATGAATTTTCCTTATATTCATCTGTGATGATTTGGCATTCATCCACTTAAAACTTGGTTTTAATGCTCAGCATCTGGTTTAAAATGGGAAAAAAAAACCCTTCCATTGATTCAATACTCCTGTTTTTCTTTTTTATTAATCTAGAAAAAGCAAGACTCATTTTCTCTCTGTCCTTATGCTATAGACTTTTGAAAATTATACTCTCCACTTCATCACTCTCTCGTCAGTTTATCAGGCTCTACCGCACACATCCTTCTCATCTTTCTCATCTCCTAGATTTTGTATCCCAGCTCTCTGGCTTTCTGACTCTCCTCCCACTAGTTCCTTCTCACTTGCACTGAGGGTTCCCTTTTCTTCATCTGTACCAATGTGGACCAGAATTTTGCTCTCCATTTTTTTTTTTTTTTAAATCACCGGGGATCAAACTCATGTCCGCGTGCCTGCAACGCAGGCACTTATGCTGCTCAGCTAAATCCCCAGCCCCTTGCTCTCCATTTTTATTTTTCCATATTTCTCTGCACCACTTGGTTGATCATTGTGCCCACATGCCTCATGCGAGCAACCATTTTTGTATTAGCCTCATCCATCCATACTTCAGCTCTATCACTGGCCTGAGCTACAGATTCTAACATGAGGTTCTCCAACAGACATCTCAACCTCACATCCCTCATCTTGTCTAAGTTAAAACAGATAACTATGAACTTGATATATTCCCTTAAATCTGTCTTTTCCTAGTTCAGAGATTATTTTCAGTGAACACCTGTAATTTTTATACTTGATTAATGACTTTAGAAACCTCAGTGCCATTCTCCTCCTCATCTTCCACATCCTGAATGCTTGGCTAGCTAAACCATCCTCTGTATTTCATTTTCTTTATTTGGATTCTTAATGCTTTGTATTAGCCTATTTTCTGTTGCTAATATTTCTTCTTCTTTTTTAAAAATATCTTTATTAGTACATGTTTGTGATATATAATGAATACATTCATTTGGAGAGATGGTGCATGCATATCAAATTTAATTTTAATTTAATTTTTTCCTTTTCTCATTTCTCTTCTCTCCCTACCCTCTTCCTCCATGCCTACATCAGCTTCTCATCAGTGAAAGGTCTACTGTCCTGTTTCTTATGAACTTTTATTTTGTCCTTTAAATTTTAACTAATGATTTTGAAAGTAAAAGTCGAAAGAGCACAGCATTTGCTTTGGCAAGGGACCGTGGTGGCTGGTACAGCCGGGAGAATGCATGTGGGAGAAAGGATCACATCCTAAAACAAGGAGTTGGAGAGATTGAGTGGGGCTAGTTTCAGGTTCTTATAAAAACTCTCTCAAGAAGTATCCAGACTCCCATAAGAAGTACTTTCATCTTCTTAGAGAGCATGCGCCTTGGCCCTATAATCTCCCATCGAGCCCCACATGTTAAAGGTCCACATCATCTCCCACCACTGTCATTTCAGGGGGGACACATGTAAACCACAGAAATTCCTTGTCTGAACTTTGTGATAATTTTCTTAATTAATTTAGTATCCTACTAAAAATGCAATTCATTCTTTATAATTTTCATACTATAGACAGAGTGGTTTTCTAAAGTGCATATTTTACAACACTACTATCTTTAAGACCATTTTATTATACTCATAATTTCTTAATTTAAACTCAAATTTATAAGAAGCATAAAAAGTCTTGTTGATCTGTTTATTGAATATTAATTTCATCTCGCTAGCACTTTCTTCCCTGGCTACCAAAGACTCTATTTCTTCTGGAAACAACTAACTATGTATAAGTCCCAAATATACTTCTAGTTGTTCATATACACAGGTCCTCATAGGTGAACAAAACTCTGAAACTGTAAAACTCAGTTTTAATGTCACCTTTTTTAGGAAGCTGTTTTAGACTCTTTATTCTGATTTATATTCTTCTCCAGTAAGTTATCCTTGTTTACTTTCCACTTCTCTTTAACTGTCTACTAGTAATTTTTATTAACTCATAAACTCATGAAAGCCAAAGACCGATATTTATCTTTTTTCAAATCAACAGCTCTTTATATTCCATAAATGTTTGCTCAATGAATGAGGATATCCTTGCCCTCTGCAGAATAAAAAAGACTTTTCTGCCTTGCTATGTACTCCAGAAATCTTACATTTTTAATATTATTGTTAAGAAAATAGAGGACATTTTAAAAATGAAAAGCCATATAATTAAATATGGAGATTGCTATAGGTTACTATTGTAGAGAAATATTATGATGCAATCAAATGTGTGTTTTAATTAGATTTATAACATTAAAGAAAGCTAAGACTTTTTTGCTTCTGTGAGGTACTATAGTACACAATAGTACCATCAACAACAAAAAGCCCAGTTCTTGGCTTTGTATTCCAAAATAGGTCCCCCAAATTTGTGGCCAACTCAATAGTTTTAAGAACCAACAAGCATTTGATTTGCAAGATCAAGGCCTTTTGAGAGAAGCAAATATTTGCAAGTTGCAATACAGTCTGGAAGACTTATCATATGGAACCTTATGAAACTTTAGAGTAGGTTAATGCAAACTTAATGCATAAATTCATGAAATCACCTCTTCTTGAGATAAAGGTGGGGCTTGAAGAGGGAAAGGCAGAAGACAGAGAAGAGCTATGACATTGACATGAGATGCCTGCTCTCTGTCCCTCCCTCTATGTTCAGTATTAGATGGTAGAAAATCTCAGAAAAGTTGGAGAGTTCCATTCTAGGAGACAATTTGAGGGTTGAGCCTGGGAAGTCTGCGCTTATTAGAAAATAGCCATGTTGACAGACCAACTGAGGGTTAGCATGTGTGCAGATCGATCTCACGTCAGCCTCACAAGATTTTGTACAATCTAGCAGGTTGTAGGAACAGCTGGGAAGTTTTCTGAGTCCTCTGTGGAAAGCCTGTACAGATTCAGATTGGCCATTGGCCATTCAGACAGGAAGTCACAACCACAGTCATTGGAGGCTGCCAATGTATAGCATGGTAGATCACATGAACCTGGCAGAGTCCAGGGAGGAAAGAAGCCTGCAGAGCAATTCCCTCCTTAGAACTGTGATCACCAAAGAGAAGGAGAAGAAATAATGGGAGGAAAACTTTAACCAATAATACTGAAAACCAGAAATGATTTATTACATTAAATTGATATATGTAACACTATTAGATCCTTGTACAACTGAGTTGTGAGTGGAAATACTGTACATAGAACAGGCTAGGATGGGAGAAGTTGTTACAAAAAGATCTGTGGAGGAAACAGAACTTGAAAGGGTAGTTAAAAGGCAGGAAAAAAATTGGCGCAGGAGGGGAAAACAGAGTGAAATGAGTGGAACTAATCTGAATACAGAGGCAGAAATGTGCGTATCTGAATACAGAGGCAGAGACATGAGGATCAGATTACCCAGATCCTAAGTGCCATATTTAAGAATATAGATGTTCAACATTTAAGCAGGCTGAGTGGCATCTGGGAAAAGATTCATTCATAAGAGGTGTGCCCAGCAGGAAGAGGGAAGATCTGCCTCTCAACAACCACTTTCCATCTGGCTTCTGTACCTTCTATACTCAATACCTATAAGGAAGAATGAGCTACGGAAAGTCTAATTTGCCAGATTTTGAGGGAGGGAACATGGAAGTGGCTGAGAAAGATAACATGGATCTTCCCTCTGAGAGAAACACCCACACCTTAGGGTTCTGTGTCCTGAGTCCAGAGCCTCTTTTTGGAAGGACCTGAAGTTGAGCCATGAGACACAAATGTCAGAGGGATGAGAGAGGACAGTGGAAAGGGGAGAGGGAGAAGAAGGGAAAAGAGACAGATAGAGGGAGGGCGGGAGGCAGAGAAAGAGGAAGGGAGGGAGGAAGGGAGGGAGTGAGAGAGAGAGAGAGAGAGACAAAGAGAGAAAGAGAGAGCGAAAGAAAGAGAGACGAGGACAGAGTAGAGAACAAGAGTCCAGAGGAGAGACTCCAGTAAGCAATGCAGCCAAAGAAAGACTAGGAAAAATTCACAAGTCTCAGAGCATCTTCTTAAATTGCCTTATGGGTGATATGAAATGTAAATGTTCTCATCTACTCCCACAACATCTTAAATAAAACCTAGAATTTGTCAACGTGCATGCAAGAAGTGCTGAATGCAGCTTCAAGATTGGTGCCTACTGAGAAGCTGTAAGTAGCACAGGCATATTCTTCATTCACCTCCCAAACCTCAAACATATACAGACAAGTGACTTAATGCCATTTCCAATTTGGCTTAAAAGCTAACCCTCCCAGGAGTGATCTATACTCAATAACTTAATTTCTCATTTCTTCTCTGATACTCTGCTTTGATGCTTGGTTACAGACACTATGGAAACTCATAGAATATATAGAACATGGGCCTTCAGGTATGCTTTCTTCAGTTTCCAGGTGAACCACTTCACAGACATGCTATCCAGGGCAAGCTGGCTAAATAGAAGGAGTTTCTGTTTTCTCACCTGGAAAATGAGGTTAATACATACCTTTGTGAAAATTAAATAAGATTTTGTGTATGGAGACCTGGTGATAGAATACAAATGTTTTAAACTTTGGAGAGATATGAATTGTGGCTCTCACAGTTATTATTTTGGGTGCCACCAGGAATGTAGAAAATTAATGAAATTTAGATTCTTTATAAAATGTGCATGAAAACTTGTCTCTTCATAGACTTTTGTGAAGATGGTATCAAGTAATTATCACATTGTTAGGGTTCACAATTGGAAGTTGTAGTGATGTAAAGTTCCTAGTACAATTCCTGACACACTAAAGGCATTAATAAATGGGATCCACTAGTGAGATTTTGATGTACTGCATGCTCCACTGACAGAATGATAAAATGCCCATTGGAAAAGGCTCCATCTCCAGATGACAATGTACACTGTAAATGAGTATGTCCCAGGATGTGGAATCCTTAGGAATCAAGGGGTAGAACTGTAAGTGATCTTGTTTCCATTACTCCCAAGCTGTTTCTGTACCTCTAGGCTCTGTAATTTAGAGATTCTGATTTCTAACGTGAAATGCTTTCCCTAGATGATACAATAAGGCTCCCATGAAACCCCAAGCTATGGCTACTGCCAGGCACTCTGCTTCTTGAAGCAGAAACCAGCAGGCAAGGATAGAGGTCAACATTCTGGCAGGTGTAACTGATCATTAGAAGAAAGTAAGGCAACTGCTACAGAATGGTGTAGAGAATGTTCGCCACTAAATTAACTTGGGGTTTGCTTAGCATTTTCTTACTCAAACTTGATTACAAAGGAACAAGTTCAGCAGCCACCATCTCAGAAGGATGTAGTAATAAATGATGAGGCTTAAAAGCCTCAAAAACAAGTGTCTGAATCCCCCATATGTAAACTTGCTAGTCAGGCAGAGGTACTAGTTTGATGGTGAGGGAGGATTTTGAATGAGTGGATAGCAGAGGAGAGGATGTTGACTATGAGATATGGCCTTAAAACCAGCCTCAATGGCAGAGGGCATCTGACCAACCTATGTGAGGCCCAAAGCTTGTCACATGTAACCAGTGTATTCATGGAAAACACCCCCACTCCCATCTTCCTGCCAACGAATTGTACTCACAATTTGCTTTCTGGGAAATCTAAATTATGAAAAAATGGTAATTCTGAGTGTCTACAGAGAAATCTGGTCTTTATTTAAGTAGCCTCTACTAGTATTACTCCCCCTACTTTCCTAACAATGTTCACTACTAATGAACATCTTAAAGTCATCTAATATATGCTTCCTACCAAGATCCTTTTCTAAATCTCCTGGTTTTACCTGAGGTTCCTTGTTCAGTGTTTCCAAAATATTCTTTTACATATTACCACTCTACTCTGTTTACATATTATACTTATTAAGACCAGGGATTCTTGTCTTTATATCCCAAATATTTATAACCACACAGAAACTTGCCAATAAATATTTTTGGGATTAAAAGAGAATAAATTGATTTGGTATATGGGTAGTATTCTGAGTTGATGACACAGGTTTCATAGAGTTACTGGGATACAGATAAGAGTAGAACCTATGGAAATGAAATCAACAGATGGAACTGCTGAAAGATTATGAACTGAGTAAGAAGGAAAAATGGCTCATCATAGAACCCTGAGAAATATCAATCTCTAAGCAGTGATCAGAAAAAAATCCATGAAAGAATAGAGAGAAAAATGTGAATCACAGTAGGGTAGTATTCTTGAAGTAAAGAGTAGAAAATGCAAGAAGAGTGTTAAACAAAACCAAACAACTGTTGAGAATCAAGACAAAACTAATAGATTTGACAATTAGGTTGTTGTGTTATGTTTACACGACTATAATAAACTACATATAGAGACAATATTTTTTATCCAGTTTCAGAGGTGCCAGTCCACAATCTGGCAAACTTACTGCTTTTAGGCCTCTTGTGGGAGTGCTGGAGGGCAAGGACAAGGAGTACCTGGTTTAGTGAGCTGCTTACCTCACGGCCAGAAAGCAAAAGAGGAAAAGAAAGAAGCCCACGTCCCTTGTTACTTCCTATTTAAGCCATGTTTTCACATCCTATTTCAAGCACAGGCTTTGTTCTTTAAGAACCTATCAGGGATCCATTAATAATGCTGTAATGTTCACATGGCTCATTGTATCTGTTTTCAATGGTAAGAATTTAGAAAGGTCCAGTAGATGATTATAACCTTTATACCTCCCACAGGGTCAGCTCCTTACTGAAAGTTATAAAGCCTAACCAAGGATTACTCAGAGCTCAAATAAAGCAGAGGTGATTAAGCTACTCAGGGGAAACGTATTAAAGTCAATTACAACTCAATATGAATAGGTTATCAGGTTTCTTTCCCCTATGACCAAAGATGCACAGAGTACAACGTGTTCTTAAATGTGGGGATAAAGTGGGGGTGTAAGGGAAGCTGGCAGAGAACATAGAAGCAAGGAGCAGAGATAATCTGTGCCTATTTTCCTGAGAGTTAGTCAAGTCTGGAAGTATTTCTTGTACTGGAAGTACTAGACCTATATAAATACTTATTTTAATTCAACAGACATTTACTGAGTACTGTTTTCTGTTAGGTACTATGCTAAGAACCTAGGGAAAAGATGCAAAAAATTACAACAAAAATAAAAATAAACAACATGTCTTCTGTTCTTAAGGAGTGCAGGGACTAGCAGTTCCAGAAAAGCATAAAATCATTTCAATCATTGCCTTCAAAGGCACCCTGTGAGTGGTGTGTAAGAAGCTCTACGAAGGTGAACAAGGGGAATTCTGTGAATCTTGGGAAGGCAGTTTGACTGGGAATGCTGCAGGTGTGCAAGTGGGTTTTGTGGGTTCATCAGAACAATGGCAAACAAAGCAGAGGGGGAAATCTTTTTTTTTTCTTAGAAAACATTCAGAAATAAAAGTTCTAAACCCTCCAAGGCAATGAGTTCAAGTATTTTAATATCCATGCAAACAAGAAATTATTCCTGTGATTGCCTTTAACTTTATGACTTTATAACTAATTTCAAACTATGTTTCCAACAAGTCTGAATATACAACCAAAACTCTAGCAAAATTGAAGTTCTTATGGCTGGCTTGAGGTATACGTCTAATTTGCTTTTCTTTCTGTTACATCCTTCATTGATATAAAAAAACTGGAGTTAATATATCTATATTTATATCTATATTTTTGCAATGTGCTATATTGATAATGGCTATAAATCCATATTTGAAAATTCTCAAAAGATAATAAAAGAGTAAATAAAATGAGATAATTTTTGGCAATTGAAGAGACTATGAAGATTATTTATGAGTAAGACGGAATTCAGGTTTATTACTGCCCAAGGTCAAGCACGATTTAATACCAGAGCTGCCAAGAGAAGCCAGGTGAAGGGCCAACCCCTTCCTCAGCTTGGTACACATGGCACAGACAGGGCTGCACATTCTACAGAGCGAAACAGTCACACAGAATAGATGACATGCCCTGGATGTACAGAAGGCACTACATCTATAACCAATGCTAGTGGAGGCTTTGATGTGTCCCTCACACAGTGGCCTCAGAGCTACCAGAAGCCTATCAATTGCTGAATTATTGCTACGTTTGAGGTACCTGGCCAAAATAAAAAATTCAAGGTGGGATGTATACTGCCATTTTTGATCATGTTGCTTTACTCAAAAGACATGGGAAGCTTTGTGGTTTACCACTGAACCTCTCCATAACAATTCTTGATTTAAAATGTGCTTTTTATTCTGTTATTGCATACTCTCAGTGGTTTTTGGAAGGATGCTACTGAGTCATACTTGTAGGATTTATATAGCATAAACCTTCTAAATAATTTGATAAAGCAGAATAGGAAATAAAGGCTGCCTCACTCCTACACCCACAGTTTTGGGAAAAAAATCTACAAGTTTTAGAAATATATGTCACCTCTGGCTAAAATCCCTGAAGCTTTTGTGAAGCCTTGAGTTTCTCTTTCCAATCAAGACTCAGAAATTTGCATTTGGAGGTTCAACAATGGCCTGGGTAATCTTGATTTACAGCAATCTTCCCAAGTTTTTTTGAGTCAGCAGTTGATACTACACATCACAGTTACTGCCAAACATGAATATATAATGGTTGTTTTGTAGAGAGTTGGGGATTTATGAAAGAGGTAATAAAGTGTAACAAAATCATAATGCTAAATGTGCGCTCATTATCTGAAGCACTAGTCCACCTCAGTGAGACAAACATCAGCAGGGGGACGGGAACAATGAAGATGAAGATATGCAAATCATTAAAGAAAACCATCTGCTGCCTCAACTGCATCATAAAGCCTACACAGCCTACTGTAGCCCCACATCCATGGCAAACATAATGGATTTTCTGCTGAATGAATGCAATGACATTCAAATCAATACAAGCACTGTCTCTCCTATGAACTATATTACAGGGGAAAGGAAACAGAGTCTGTGAGGTTTTTGTTGATATTTTGCTAATTTTAGTGGCACATTTACTTTTTGATTTGGACCCAGGGAGTATATTTTACCAGAATGTTTAGTTTACTCCATCTCAGAGGAATCTGTAAAAATCCTTTTCCCTGATTAGCTTATTATCCTATCCATTATCAGTATTTAGATGACTCCATCAACAAAGCCGCCTAAATTCTCAAGTAGGCCTTCTTTAGCAGCTGTGGAGTTCCAGATTTGACCTCAGAGGCAGTGAACAATGGTGAGGCGATAAGCCACCTACTAGCACATAAATGCTCTAGCCTGGACACAAAGGCAATCAGTGTGCAGACCCTCCATCCTGGAGAGTTCAGGGCCAGGCAGACTACTGGAAAACAATGCATTCAGTTTATATGCATTCTTTAGACTAACTGGAAACCTTTGGAATATTTCTTATTTCTCACTCAAATCCTTTTCCCACTCAAGGAATTTGTCTGTCCAGGTCCAGGACTTCCATCACAAGGTGCATATGACAGGTAGCTTGTACACTTCTGGGCTAGCTTCACTTCCAGCATGGCAAGTTGTCCAGGTGGGTTTCAAATTATCTTCACTGGTCATTCCCCACAATCCTTCAATGAGGTGCCACACATCAGTTCTGCAGATTTGGGGCAGATGTGGGTACATGTACAGCAAAAGCATAGCAAAACTTAGCATGTGCCAAGATTGCATTATTTTGGGTGGGTGCCAAGTGCAGCTTTCAGTGAAGAAAGACTCCTGAGCACAGTTCCTTTTTCTGCTGGTAAGAACTTACCTCACGTGTCTTCTCCATCCCTCCATCTTCAAACATCTCTACATCCTCACCCACATATCCCTTAGAGCCAAGCCTCACTTAGGAATTTACTCTGCCTTTCTACACTTTAATTTTTTTTCCTGCATTCTTTGCTGATTGCTTATCTGCACCTGCAGTACAACTATTTTACAGCGAGGACCTAATAAGTGGAATAGCTTAAATTTTTTTTTCTATACAGGTGTCCTCAGTTCATTGTTTTACAAAAAATCTTATTTCTGAAAAATAAGATTCTTTCTAATCTGTAATTGTCAGTTCTTGTACAGTCTAGAAGAATACTGCACACCAAAGTTCAAAAGAAGACTATTACTTTTTTATGGATTATGACACATTAAAAAAAATCACGATAGCATTCTTCAACCTGTCTTTGAAAAGAGCAAATGTCCCTGGATTTTCATTTTTCTTTGGTTTATATTTTAGAAAAAAACGTTCTGGGTACTAGTCAAAGGGTACATTTCCTCCCAGTGTACATCAGAAAATAGCTTATAAAAAATATAGCAAATTTTTCAAGTGAAGAAGAAAGGGTAGATTTAATATTATGTGGTAGCATAGGTTCTTCAAGCTAGAACTGACACTTAATGCTTCCGAAATGTTTTAAAAAACCAGACATTCACTGTTCAGTAGAAACATATGCTGTGAATCTTTCACTCACTCACTCACTCACTCTTTCCTTCTTTCTTTTTTTTTTTCTTTTGGATGACAGAGAGGGAGGAGAGGAGATCTGGAAGTGGCAGGTTTAGAATATGAAGAAGTGAAGGAGTGACTTTTTAAAAAGCTTTAAGAAGGATAAGCCCCTTCCTTTCATTTTTTTAACTTTTCAATTAAAATGTATTTTATAGCTCCTCCATTTCACAGTAGTTATGACCTTGGATGAAAATATATTTGATGTTTATAATGATTAAGTCTGTCAGTGGGTATCCAACATTCACAGACCACATCACAAGACCAAACTACTACCTTTTATTGGAAATGTCAGTTTTGAGAAAGACAGACAATTCATTAATGTCGAGCTAGATGAAGCAATTTACTCTTTTTGCCTATTTGATATTGTGCCATAGCAGAGATGTTGTATGTACCTCTGCTACTAAAACAGTTCATGTACCCAGAAAGCTTGCCAATCAATTTTGGTTTGAATCAACAGAGCTCCAGGACACTGTTAAGCAATTCAAGGTTTTCTATAATAGTTGAAAAGGAAAACAAATGACTGAGTCTGATTCTGTCTGTGCTTCATGCTGCTTGGCAGAGGACAAACATTCCTCACTGACGATGGAGAATGCGACGCACCACTGATTTCTTTCCAGCACTACTTCAGCTGTCAGGTCAGCCCTCTGCTCGCTGAAACACACTTGTTTTGCTACATAAATGTGCTGGCCATTAAAGGGCACTGGATCATTCAGACCTTTCACTGCACTAAATGGACTATTAGACACAATTGAAATCGAGGTGACCTCCACAATTCACAGCTCAGAAATACATGGCCACCAAATAATTACTTCATATTCTAAACACTTCATGGTGTCTTTTTGCCTGCTACTGGAAAATAAAGGCAAAAAGGAACCAAGCTAATGCTGATGGAGCATTGTTGAATTCAGCATGGTGTTGAATTCACTATTTTATTTAATATGTACCAGATTCATCTAAAGGACATGTACCTAACCCTCACTCCTTCCTGGGCTGTTTGCTCTTTTTTTAATGTTATAATAAAAATAATTTAAAACAAATGAGATTACGTCTATTAGCTTTCCATTCATTGAGACACAATACACAATATCCACAACTCAAAGGAAAAGAAGTTCAGTCGGCTAACAGTTTTAATCAGTGAGCAGCTGACTCCAAGGCTGACGTGGGGAGAAGATATAGCAGAGCAAAGCTGCTTAGTTCATGGTGTCCAAAAATCAGAGGAGGGGAAGAGTGCCAGACAGGATGGGAATCGGAAACAACCACCGACTCCCAAGGGCATGCCTCTATGATTTACCCAAACACACCTAGAAATATGGTCCACCATTCCTAGGGCAGATACAGAGGCCAAATGTCTTGGTTACTTTTTTTGTTGCTGAGACAAAATACCTTAATCCCCAAAGTTAAAAGGAAAGGGTTTATTTAGCACACAGTTTGTAAAGGTTTCAATTCATAACTGCTGGCTCAAAGAAGGGTGGCATACCACAGAGGAGCAACAGTTCACGGCAGCAGAAGACAGCAAAAGCAACAAGTGGGAGACAAGATGCTTTCTGCCTCTTATATTATATGAAGGATACCCACCTTAGGGTGGGTATAGCACTCACATCCTTAATTCTAGCCAATCAGTGAACTGATTTACTAGTTACACACCCTTAATGCTAGCATCATACACTCTAGATTTGGTCACCTCTGAAAAAGCCCCATGTCCACATGAGGCTTTGTGGGTATATGTGGGCACAAACCATAACATCAATCAAGTTGAAAACTCCATTTTAACTACCACATTACTTTTGTATTGTAACTACATTATATATTTATATGTATCCTGGGACAACACTTTTTCACTCAGTGTGGTCTGGATAAGCTAGGTATATCCTGTTTACAGGGTATGGGTTGGACATATTTGTTCTCCAGGGTATGATTTCATGATTCTTCTACAGAAATGGAAAGAAACTAAGGATCAGACAGGTAAAGGGATTTCACCACCTTGCAAAGCAGTGATGGGGCCAGACAAGATTCCAGAAAAGTACATTTTTTCGGAAACCTGTTTATCAGTAATCAGAAGAAAACTTTGATAATTACACTTTTATTCTGTTCTCATTTCCATTTCTTAGTTAGCTATGTGAAGGATAATGACATACACAAAAGTGGTTGCTACAAGATACAAAAATTAGCTCTTGCTATCTTTACATTTGTAGTTTCTTCTACCTGACTTTTGGCACAGCTGGTTCCTATTCAACCATTATCTGTCAGCCTGAATACAACTGACTCCAACTGATCCTCCTACATTACCCATGTAAAGTCTCCCCAACCTTCCACCTAAGTATCACATCCCTTATTTATCATTGCTATAGCACCTATCATAATACATAAATATCCTTTTCCCCACCAAGATGCAGTTTTCATAATAGAAGTACTGTTGCTATATTGCTTATGTTTTGATTGCATGTCAAAATTACACATTCAGTGAGTGATCAAAAGATACTACACTTACAAATTCAGATTATACTAATCAGAAGTTTGCTTGTGCTTCCTTCTTTCCCTTTGACTGTTTTTGGTTTCACTTCCAGTAAACCTCATTTTAATCTCAGTCACCAGTGATCCTGTATTATGTTACACAGAACTTCAGTTGAGGAACTAAACTGGAGAAGAAAGTCAGCTGTGCTCTTACTCTAAAGCACAAGGACTTTGGCTGTTTTTCTCTAGTCACAAAGAAGAGGCCCATCTACATTATTTGCTGGTGGAAATCTAAGATCTGGTGGCTCCCTGTGTTTGTGCAGAAATGAGGCTGTCTAATAATGGGAGGGAAGAAATGGCTTCTATGGTTCAAATATACTTGCCCAAGCTATCTCCTGTCTTCTCAAGTAAGCTTCTGAAAATATTTCTCCACAGTGCCAATCAGCCCTTAGCAATTTCTGGGATCATGGCAACCATCAAAAATCTTCTTGAACTCTGAACTTCAAAATTCAAATTATGCCCTTAAAGTTCAGGCTCTATTCAGAGTTTAGGCAGGAAGTAAAGGCTGCTGGTGCTTTGGCTCAGAGAGTGGAAGGAAATTTGGGGTACTTTGGGTTAGGCTTTACTCTTACATGAAATTGCTGGCTTTTCAGCTGTCAATTTTTGTTTTTCAAATTTTAAATTTTACTTAAAGAGAAAAAAAAACCTACCAGAAAAAACAGAAAAATGGTAGCAACAATACGGAATTCCAAAGGAAAAAAATAAAAGCCAAAAACAAACAGACAAACAGACAAAAAACCCCCAAAACAACAACAACAACAAACAAAAACACTAAGAAATTGACACTTGATACGTTACATACTCTCATCATTGGAAATAGTTGTTCAAGTTACAAAATTAAAGCATACAAAGTAGACATTCAAACAATGAGACTGTTAACAGTTCTGCTCAACCATCTAACAAAAACAGTAGTATGGTCATCCATCTTACACACTTAAACATACATGCAATTATATCCTTTAGAGCACTTTCTTTTCCTCTCTTTTTTACAGTAGCAATTACACATTTTGGGTTTTATTACTCCTACATTTCTTATTACTTTTTACACTAGAGAAATAATGTGATGTTTATAAATATGATTCTTAATTTATTTCACTAGTGAGGATAGTCTCAAGTTGACTCCATTTCTCTATGAAGGTCTCAAGGTCATCCTTTTTTATAGTCAGCTGTCAATTTAAAGGCAAGTAAGAACAAAAAAGGATGGGTTTTGACCACTTTAAAGTCATCAAGTTTAAAAAGGCAGTAGGTCTTTTCCATGAGTACCAGCTTCTCATTTACTAAGGTAAGTTTACAGGAGTCATAGCTCAAAGTCCAGACAAATGTTGCTATTCCCTGTGAAACTTTCTCTGGCTTCTTCAGGCAATTAAAAGAGTTATCTACACTGTCTCACATCACCATCTCTGTGCCTCTGACAGGATTTACTTATCTTGTGTAATAGTCACTTATTATGAAATAAATCTTGGAACCATACACAGGTTATGGTACCATGAAGGTAACATGTCATCTGAAATGAATACACAGTTCTCAGATGAAGAAATACAAATGGCAAATAAATACATGAAAAAATGTTCATTATCATTAGTCATTAGAGAAATGCAAATTAAAACCACACTGAGATTCCATCTCACTGCAGAAAGAATGGCCAGGATTAAAAAAAAAAAAAAAAA
>PVJX010037345.1:0-17012 GCA_004027295.1 Dolichotis patagonum
TGCTGTTCCAGTTTGTCTGTTTACACTAGACTTGAGGACATGGTCAGCTATCCCAAAAATAAGAGGACATATTATGGTAATCACCCCTAATTTTCCTATCAACTTAATCTGAAGCCCTTTATAACTTATACTGTCTTATTATGACTGATCTTATTTGAATCTGGTTTGTTAGATTGCTACTTTGTATTGACTGATTTTATTTAAATCTGTTATGATGGATAGCATGAAGTCTAAGAGTATAGGCAACTACACTGAAGATGACAAGATTCACTAAGATACCCACTCTGGTTTGATTTTTACTTGCTTTTGAAGTCTTATAATATCTCCAATGCTTCGTTTTTATTAATGTTGTTATACACTGCTGAGACATCATGGTAACCATTGTAGATCACCTTGATTGTGGTTTTATGTGACTTTTCTGCCTCATGCTTTTCTAGGAATTGTTTTGTTTTATCTTGCTCTGTTTTGGTTTTCCTGCTAATATAGAAATGATAGATATACATGTAGAGACTCATGCAGGTGTAGAGCTTATAAACAGTTTATGAGAACCAACTATATAACACACGTTGAAATGAACAACTACTTGGAAGAAAAAGAGACACTACAGTACCCAGTGCTGACTCCATAATGTCATGATGTGAAGTCCAGCAAAACTATCACTTTTTGTTCAAAGTGATCTTAGCTTGCTTTTCTTGTTTAAGTTCAACACACATGAAGGTATGGACAGCTGTTTTGAGGAGAATGAGAGACACTATGACAGCCATTCTTGGCTTCCCTAATGTCTGGTCTTGAAGACTTGAAATGCCCTCCTCATCCTGCTCAGATCAATTCCATACAAGGTTGTTTCATGTGAATTCCCTGTATGTGACAATATGGACAACTATTTGGACCAAAACAAGAGTCAATATGATAGAGAGTGAATGTCTCCGATTGTCTAGTTTTGAAATTTATGTCTCTTACATTGCTTTCTTGTGATCTGCTTTGTTCTGTTTTATTGTGTTTAATTTTACCCTTTTGATATAATTGCATGTATATTTGCATGGGTAAGATGGATGACCATAGCGCTGTTTTTGTCAGATTGTGGAGCAGAACTGATGACAGTCTCACTGTTTGAATGTCTACTTTACATGTTTTAACTTTGTAAATTGAACAACTATTTCCAAGAAGTCAGTATGTAATTTGTCAAGTAATAATTTTTTTTAGGTTTTTTTGTTGTTCTTTTCCTTTTTTCCTTGGAATACTGTATTGTTGCTACCCTTTATTCTGTTTTGTTTTTTCTCTCTTTAAATAAAATTATAAAAAAAAAGTTTTGACCATTTTCACTATATTGATTCTGCTTATCCAGGAACAGAGGATATATTTCCATTTTCTGATATCATCTTCAATGTCCCTTTTCAGAGAATTGTAATTTTCATTGTAGAGGTCTTTTACTTCCTTAGTTAGGTTAATTCCTAAGTATTACATTTTTTGATGCTATTATAAAAAGATTGTTTCCCTAATTTCTCTCTCAGTGAGTTTATTGGTGTATAGAAATGCTACCAATTTTTGAGTGTTGACATTGTGTCTTGCTATATCATTGAATTTGGCTATTAATTCTATGGAGTTTTTTGGGGGGTCTTCTTTGTAGGAGATCATCAGCAAAGAATGATAACTTTTTTCCTTTCCTATCCATATTATTTTTCTTTCTTTCTTTCTCTCTCTCTCTCTTTTTTTAGCACCAGAGATCGAACTCAGGACCTTGCCCTTGTCAGGCAGGCTCTTATTCCACTGAGCTAAATCCCCGGCAATTTCTTTCTCGTCTGTCTAATTGCTCTGGCTAACGTTCCAAGAAGTATATGGAACAGGAGTGGTGATAATGCGTACCTTTGTCCTGTTCCTGATTTAGAGTAAAAGCTTTCAGTTTTTGACCATTTAGTATGATATTGGCTGGTGGTTCATCATAGATAGCTTTTTTCTTAAAATCATGAATGGACATTGGATTTTGTCAATTTTTTTTGTGCCTAATGAGTTAATTATGTAGTTTTGTTATCCCTGATTCTGCTAACATGGTGTATTACATTTTTTTAAACTTAAAAAAATTTTTTTTTAGTACTGAGAATCAGACTCATTATTTTGCACTTGCTAGGCAGGCATTGTTCCACTGAGCTGTATGCCCAGCCCTACATTTATTGATTTATGTATGTTGGACCATCACTGCTTCACTGGAAGGAATCCAATTTGATCAAGCTTTGTAATATTTTTGGTGAGTCACTGCATTCTGCTTCCCAGGTTCTTAATGAGGATTTTTTCACTTATGTTTGTTAAAGAAACTTGCCGTAGGTTCCTTTTTAGATTGGGTCCTTTTCTCAGCTTGATATCAGAGGTAATGCTTATTTCCAGGACTGAGTTTAGGAGTACTGCTTTCCTTTCAGCTTCATTAAGGAGTTTGAGTACTGATATTAGATGTTCTCTAAAGTTCTTACAAATTTGACAGAGAATCTGTCAGAACCTGGGTTTTTCTTAGTTGCAGTTTTTTTTTTACACTTCTTCATTTTCATTGACTGATACTGGGTTATTCAGGAATTCTAATCTTGGTTCACATTTAGTAATTTATATGTATCCAGGAATCCATATCTTCTTATTCCTATTTTATTAGAGTACAAGTTTTTAAAATAGTTACCAATAATCTGAATTTCCATTGTGATTTTGCCCTGTTAATACCTAATTGCATGGATTTGGGTCTTTTTTTCCCCCTGATTTTGATGATTGTCTAAGGGTTTACCTATTTTGTTTAATCAAAGAGAGAGATAATCATTTTATCATTTATTTGTCTTATTTTAGTCTTCTTTGTCCTTCTGTGGATTCCCTAATACCCTTTTCAACTTTGATACTTTCCCTTTATTCCAGGGTCTTGGATATCTAAAAGCTTAGGACTTCAAGATAACTAGTTGTTTTCAAACATATGTGAAAGTGGCAGAAGTTCTTTGTATTGTGTATATAAAATATAAAATTATACATGTAACATACAAGTAAGCTACATTGTTTGAAGAGATGGGTGACCTAAAGCTTAACAGAACCACTCACTCTGATCCTAGAGTCATGATGTGTTGCTCTAGATTTTCTAGCCTAGAACTCCCTGGAACACAATTTGAATACTATGTTATCTCATATATTATAATCCTTAGAATTTTGGAATGGGCAAACTGAAGTGCTGAGAAATGACTTACCTAGGAATGTAACTCATTTCCTTCACTCTCTCTTCACATTCAATTTCTCAATTTAATGAAAATTCTATCCTTACATTGTTCTAACTCAAATTATTATTTCACTTTCATTCACTGAATTTGATATATGGTATAACCTAACACACTTTGCTACAACTTGTAGAATAATTTAATTTCATGTTGTCTCAATTCAATGACAAAGCAGTTCACAAAGTTTCTTTCTTTTTTTGGCTGGGGCTTAAGATTTCCCTATAAAGATCCATATTTATTTATTTATTTATGGGAAATCATTGAAAATATTTTATTTTATCTTTTAAAAAGCAAAACAAAGAAAAAGGATAGAAATGATACAGAATTTCAAAAAAAAGTAAGGGATTATCACTAGTTAATATATTGCATATTGTTATCTTAGAAGTAGTTGTTTAGGTTATAAAATCTAGGCACAAAAGTGGTCAGTCAAACAATGACAGCACAAACTGTTCTTTTTGATGAAGTAACAGAGATTAGTAGTATAGTTATCAATCTAGCATATATACACATACATACATTTATATATGTTTATCAACATACATATAATTTTTTCCTTTTTTTCTTTCCCCTATCCTAGTTGTTCTGTCATTTTGAGCACTTTCTTTCCCTTTCATTATTACAATATCTATTGTATATTTTGGATCTTATTACTTTCAAATTTTTAAAAAATTTTTTAGTCTTTTTTTGGTACTGGGTTTATTATTTTTATACTAAGGACAATACAATATTTATAAATGTGAGTTTGATTTATTTCACATATGACTATGGTCTCAAGTTGCCACCATTTACCTATAAAAGCCTCAAGATTGTCCTTCTTTATAGCTGAGTAATATTCTATTGTATAAAAAAAACCACATCTTTTTTATCCATCCTGTGGTTGATGGGCATTTTGGTTGTTTCCAACATTTAGCTATTATAAATTGTGCTGCTATCAACATGGGTACACATATATTACTGTGGCATGACATTTTCAATTTTTCTGGGAAAATACCCAGCAGGAGAATAGATGGATTAAATGGGACTTCTAATCCTAGTTTTTTGAGTAATCTCCACACTGATTTCCACAATGATTGCACCATTCTACAGTCCCATGAACAGTGAAGAACTGTTCCTTTTTCCTTAAAGCCCGGCAACATTTGTTATTGGTTGATTTCTTGATGGCAGCCATTCTTTCTGGAGTGAGATGGAATCTCAATGTTGTTTTAATTTGTATTTCTCAAATGACCAGTTTTGTTGAGCATGTCTTCAATGTATTTATTTGCCATTTGTATTCCTTCATCTGAGAAGTCATGTTCATGTCAGATGCCCATTTTTGGGTTAGGTCTTTGAATTTGGGGGGCCTAATGTTTTTCAGTTCTTCATATACTCTAGATATAAGTTCTTTGTCTGAGGGACAGCTGCTAAAATTCTTTCCCATTCTGTGAGTTTTCCCTTGACTCTGTTGGCTCTTTCTTTTGAAATACAAAAACATTTTAATGAGAGGATATCCCAGTCATTGATTCTTTGAAGTACTTCCTGTACAGTTTGCGTTTTGTTCATGAACTCTTTGCCTGCCCCTCTATCCTGCAGATTTCTACCTACCTTGTTTTCCAGTAGATTTAGTGTTTCTGTTTTAACATTTAAATCTTTAATCCATTTTGGCTTTAGTGCACGGTGATAGGCTTGGGTCTAGTTTCAGTCTTTGGCATGTGGAAAACCAATTTTTCTAGCACCATTTATTAAAGAGGCTGTCTTTTTTCCCAGTTAACATGTTTAGCTCCTTTGTCAAAGGTAATGTGGCTCAGTGTCTTTGTAGTTGTGTCTGCATCTTTTAATCTGTTCCATTGATCCTCAGGTCTGGTTTTTTTTTTGCCAGTACTATACTGATTTTATCACTGTAGTTTTGTAATATAATTTCAAGTCAGGGATTGTAATGCCTCCTGCCCTGCCTTTGTTTTTCTGAATGAATTTTAGGAATGTTTTCTGTAGATCTGTGAGATATGTTAATGGCATTTGGATTGGAATTGCATTAAATCTGTATAACAGTTTTGGGAATATGACCATTTTCACAATGTTGGTTCTTCCGAACCAAAAGCATGAGATACCTTTCCATTTTCTGACATCCTCTTCATTCTCTCTTGTTTTTAAAGAGTACTATAGTTTTCAACATAGAGGTCTTTTACATCCTTTGTTGGGTTGATTCCTAAGTATTTAGTTGTTTTGAATGCTATTGTGAAAGGTGTCATTTCCGTAATTTTTTTCTCAGTGAGGTGTTTACTGAGGATTGAACTCATGACCTTGAGCTTGCTAGGCAGGTGCTTGTGCCGCTGAGCTAAACCCCCAGCTGTCTCAGTTTGTTGTTTGTGTATAGGAATACTATTGATTTTTGAGTGTTTACTGTGTATCCAGCTACACAGCTGAATTTGCTTATTAACTCTAGTAGTCTTTTAATAGAGTTTTTGGGATTTTTCTATGGAGAGTATCATGTCATCTGCAAATAGTGATAATTTAACTTCTTCCTTTCCTATCTTTATTCCTTTTATTTCTCTCTTGTCTAATTGCTCTGGCTAATGTTTCCAGAACTGTATTGAGTATGGGTGGTGATAGTGGACAACCTTGTCTTGTTCCTGATTTTACAGTGAAAGCTTTCAGTTTTGTGCATTTTATATAATGCTGGCTGTTGGTTTGTCATAAATGGCCTTTATCAGATTCAGGTAGATACCATCTATTTCAAGTTTCTATAGGGTTTTTATCATGAACAAGCGTTGGACTTTATCAAAAGCTTTTTCTTTGTCTATTGAGATGATCATGTGATTTTTGTCTCTGGCTCTGTTGATGTGGTACATTAAATTTATTGAGTTGCATATGTTAAACCATCCCTACATTCCTAGGATAAATCCCACTTGGTTGTGATATATAATCTTCTTGATTATTTGCTGCATTCTATTTCCTAGTATTTTATTAAGAATTTTTGCATCAGTGTTCATTAGGGAGATTGGCCTATAGTTCTCCTTTTTGGTTGGGTCTTTCTCTGGTTTTGGGATCAGAGTAATACTTGCCTTTAGGAATGAGTTAGGAAGAATTGTTTCCCTTTCAATTTCTTTGAAAAGTTTGAGGAGTATCGGTGTTAAATATTCTCTAAATTTCTTATACAATTCAGTTGTGAATCCGTCAGGACCTGGGCTTTTCTTTGTTAGTAAGTTTTTAATCACATTTTCAATTTAAGTAGCTGATACTGGGTTATTCAAAATTGTTATCTCTTCTTGATTGAACTTTGGTAATTCATACACTTCTAGAAATCTGTCCATTTCCTCTGTGTTTTCCACCTTATCTGAGTAAAGGTTTTCAAAGTAGGTACTCATGATGTTTTGAATTTCCATGGAATCTGTAGTGATATCATCCGTTTCATTCCATATTGCATGAATTTGAGTTTTTTCTTTCTTTGTCTTGATAAGGTTAGCTAGAGATTTATCAGTTTTGTTCATTTTCTCAATGAACTAGCTTTTTCATTCATAAATTTTTTGTATTGTTTTGTTAGTTTCAATTGCATTAATTTCTGCTCTGATCTTTATAATTTCCTCTCCTGTATGAACTTTGAACTTGAGTTGCTCTTCTTTTTCTAAAAGCTTGAGGTATAGCATTAGGTTGTTTATTTGTGCTCATTCAGTTTTCCTGATATGACAATTCATTGCTATATATTTCTTTCTTAGGACTGTTTTCACTGTGTCCCACAGGTTTCAGTATGTTGTTTCTGGATTTTCATTGAATTCTAGGTATTGTTTAATTTCTTCTTTAATTTCACCTGTAACCCATTGGTTGTTCACGAGGGTGTTATTTAATTTCCATGTGTTTATGTAGGTTTTCTTTTGCCGTTAATTTCGAATTCCAGTGCACTATGGTCAGATAATATGCATGGGATAATTTCAGTCCCTTTGCAATTACTTAAGAATGTTCTATGGGCTAATATATGATCTATTTTAGAGAATGTACCATGAGCAGCTAAGAATATGTTTTGTGATGTGGTTGAGTGGAACCCTCTGTAAACGTCTACTAAGTCCATTCATTCACAGGTTTGATTCAGTTCTGTTATGTTTTTGTTATGTTTTTGTCGAATTTTTGTATAGTTGATCTATTTCTTTGTGACAGTGGGGTTTAAAGGTCCCCTATTACAATTGTGTTATTGCAGATTTGGTTTTTCATGTCTCTTAGTATTTGTCTTACATAGCTCTATGCTCCTGTATTTGGTACATATATATTTATGATTGTTAGCTCTTCCTCTTGAATTTTCCCACTAAGACATATGTAGTGATGCTCTTTATCTCTTTTGATCATTTTTGGTTTGAAGTTCACATTGTCTGAAAAGACAGTAGCTACCCCTGCTTTTTTCTGGGTTCCTGTTACATGGAATATTGTTTTCCATCCTTTGACTTTTAGTGTATGAGTTTCCTTTTGAGTCAGATGTGTTTCTTGTATACAGCATATTGTTGGGTCCTATTTCTAGATCCATTCTGTCAATCTATTTTGAGTTGGTGAATTGAGCCCATTTACATTGATGGACTAACTGATATGTACTGGCTCAACTCTGTCATGTTATTTTCCTGTTGGTTTTCTGCTTTCCCCCCTTGTTTAGTTGCTTGACCTGCCTGGTGTTTTCTTTCTGTTGTTGTTCTGGAAATTGTAGTCATTTTTATCTCTATCTAGTAATTCTTTCAGTACTCTTTCTAGGGTTGGTTGATGGACATGGATGTCTTCAGTTTTTCTTTGTTATGGAAGTATCATATTTCTCCATTAATTTTCAGAGACAGTTTTGCAGGGTACATCAACCTGAATTGAAAGTTATTTGCTTTCAGGGTTTGAAACACTTCTCTCCAAGCTCTTGTTGACTGGAGAGTTTGTGTTGAGAAGTCTGCCATGATTCTGATAAGCTTTCTTTGATAGGTGAGTTGTGTCTTTTCTCTAACAGCTTATAATATTCTATTTTTATGCTGGATTTCTGGGATCTTAATTATTATGTGTCTGGGTGTGGATTTATTTTGGTTATGACTGTTTGGTGTTATATGCCTCTCTTATCTGAATATCTGATTCTTTTCCTATTTTGGGAAATTTTCTGCTATTACTTTTGCAGATAGTTTTATCAATGTCATTTGTGTTGACTCCTGCATCTCCATTGATATGTATTAGTCTTATATTGTTTCTCTTTGCATTATCTTGAAGCTGTTGAATTGTCACTTCATGTTATCTTGTTATTTTTAAAAGTTCTTTCCTTTCATGATTTCTGGGTGTGATCCTGTCCTCAAAATTTAAAATTCTAACCTCAGCTTCTTTCAAATGGTTTTGCCAGCTTTCAATAGAATTTTTTATTTCCTGGATATCTCTTTGAATTTTTTTCATGCATTCTGCTTCTTTTATATATGGTTCATTCAAGGTTTCCAACATTTTGCCATGGTCCTATAGTTTTTTATGTCTGTCTTTTCTAGCTATGGTGAGCAACTCCTTTATTAAGATTGTCATTTGTTTCTTTACCTGAGAGATTATTTCTAATTTGATTTCCTCTATAGCCTCATAGATATGTTTCTTTATTTCACTTGCTATCTCTTCAGAAATTTTAGGTGTATTATTTCTAATATCCTCTATTTTGATGTCTTCTTTACTTGTTGATGGACTGGATGTTTGAGATTGCATTTTGCTTTTTTGTTTTGTCATTTTCACCTCTTGGGTTAATATTTTGGTCTTTTCAATCCCATTAGTCTCAACTGTCTGTTGTATGTGTCTTAGCATACTACTGTGTGGTTGATGTTTGTCCAACTACTGTGTCCCACAGTGAAGAGGAGGGCCATTCACCTGAATTTCTTCTGCAGGGTCTGTTGGTGAGTCCTATATTATTCCTAGGCTGACTAGCCTAGAAGTATTGTTACTATGGCTTCAGGCTCTTCCACGCCACCAGATCTACCTGGCTATAGTGTGTTCCTCAGCTGGGACCATACTGCATCACTGGGTGTCTTGTAGTCCCTTTTGATTACTTCTGGGTTGGGGGAGGCCTTGTTAGCACTCTCCTCAACTCACCTGGTGTTCTGTGTGTAGAAGATTCACCCACACTCTTATCAAACTTGCCAAGGTCCTACAGCTGGGAGGGAGTTCACTGCTGCTCCTGTTTATCCACTGAGTTCCTCTATTTGAGGTGGAAACTTACCACACTGTCACAATCCTGCTGAGGTCCTCTGTGTGGGTGAGGGATTATTGAGACTCCCACCAGCCCACCAAGGTTCTGCAGATGGTGGAAGGGGTTGCTAATTGTCTGTGGGCTTCTGCAGTCATTTTAGTGTGTGGGAGGGGTGATGATCCCAATGGTCTCTGAGATTTTGGGGCAAGGATGAGGTCAGACAAGCAATCAGCAGGTCTCCTATGTCTATGGGGCAGCCAGTGATCCACCAGCCCCTACATCCATGGAGTGAGGAGGAGGGGTAGCCGGCGATTCGACTGGTCCCTAGGTGTGTGGGGTGAGCTAAAAATCCACTTTTTTTTTTTTTTTTGGTACCGGGGATTGAATTTATGACCTCGTGCTTGCGAGGCAGGCGCTTAAGGTGCTGAGCTAAATCCCCAGCCAAAGATCAATTTTTAATATCAATTAATTTAACTGCATATCAATTAGATTTCTTATTAACTTTTTTTTTGATTTTTTTGAGATAGAATCTTGATGTATAGTTCAGGCAGTCCTTGAATGCACTATGTAGGCAGCCCAGGACAGTCTTGATCTCATGGCAATCCTTCTGCTTCAGCCTCCCAAGTTGTGGGATTATAGGCATTTATCACCATACCCAGCTACCAATTTTTAAAGTTGAATAATCTGGGCAGAAGAATGGCTGATATCTGAATTTGAGAAATCAGAAATATTAGTATTTACATTGAAATATAAGTGCTGGTAATTTTTGAATGTAAAAAAATGCCCCCTCCCCTTTTTTTCTGTACTGGGCATTGAACCCTAGGGTCAAGACATTTAACTGCATTGCCAGCTCAATTTTTATTTTTCAACAGAGTCTAAGTTTTTGAGGTTGGTCTTAAATTTACGATCTTCCTCCCTCAGCGTTCCAGAGTGCTCGAATTACAGGCTTGTGCCACCATATCTGGCTAAAAGATTTTATTTTAGAATTGATTTTTTTTAAGGAGAAATCTTCATGAATTGCTTTTACCTTTTGGTTATTGTAGACATTCATGTAGAGCTATATATTTGAGTCCCTCTTTTCAATAATTTTGAGTATGTAGTAAGTGGATTTGTTGCATCAGATAGTAAATGTTTGAAGTTTGCATGATAGCTATGGAAATGAATTGCTCACATTTCTACGTAAGAGCATTTGTGACCTATGATAGCCTGCAGCTGCCATAACTTCACATTTTCCATAATGTTCATGCCAAAGCCATCCTGCTTTGCACCCGAGTGTTGCTTCCAGCCAATGACTGAGTTCATTTGATTTACTAGAGTTTGGCCATTTCTGCCCAACATGGGACTCATGTGTTAGTCTTTGCTTTAACACTTCATGTTGGTCTGGTTAAACTTCTTGAGAGCTGTGATTTAGTATGAAGTTTTTCTTACCTAATATTTCATTCTTTCATAGGTACCATTTATATATTGTTATATATGGTACCACATTCTCTTGGAGGGAGAATCCTTCACAGGCATTTCCCTCAGTAGGTCTCTTCAGTACCTGATTCCATCTTGGTATCTGTTTTTTAGAGGACCCAAATTAACACATTTGGCATTAAGAGGATTAACTAAGATGTTTCAGCGAACATTTAATGAATTTCTGCTCTAGACCAGGATCTGGATGCTGGCGAAATCGAGTACATTTTTTTCCTTATCTAAGAAGTTTTTGACTATATGTATGTACTGCAATTTATTTACTGTACAACTGCTGAACACTTGTATAGTTTCTATTTTTGATTTATTAAAAATAAAGCTGCTATAAATGTTTATCTACAATCTGTTTCTTCCATCAAAAAAAGACAAATGAAACAAATCTTTGCTTTTTTGTTGGTTATGATAGGTAGTCAGAGATACCCAGATACAGGATGATAAGTTAAAGATGAATTTCAAATCCATGTATCATTGCTTACTCTAAATTCTTTAAGCTGCATTCTTTTCCTTCAAAAAATGGCATATCAAATGTATCTACATTATAGATTTATACTGATAATTAATTGTGATAATTGTAATAAATCAATTTATGTAGTTTCAAGTACTTAAAGAATGCTGGTTGGTATTAACATTAATGAAATAAGTCAATATTTTTAAACATTGATTTTTCATTTATAAAGATTTCTATTGTGATGAAATAATGCAACAAAAATTTGCTATTTTCACCATTTAAAAACATTAATTCAGTGGTATTAATTATATTTACAAGATTGTACAGTCATCACCATTATTCTCAAAACTTTCTCATTACCCTAAACAAAGATTTTAGTCATTTGGCAGTAAATTCTCAATCCTTCATTTCCTAGCCCTAGATAACCTAGTGTCTCTTTTATGCCTATATGAGTATGCCTATTTCAAATATTTCATATAAATGGAATCATATTTGTTCTTTTGCATCTGACATGTATTTTTTCAAGGTTCATCCTTGTTGTAGCATATGTAGGGACTTCATTCCTGTTATTCTTTTTTTTTTTTTTGTGGTACTAAGGTTCAAACCCAGGGTCTCATGCATGCGAAACATGTGCTCTACCACTGAGCATTATCTCTAGCTCCAGGACTTTATTTCTTTATATACCTGAATAATGCTCTATAGTATTCATATACCACATTTTGTTTATCTGTTCATTTGCTGATAGACACATGAATTGTTTACTTTTTGGTTATTGCAGACCATGATGTAGAGGTACCCATTTGAGTTTCTGTTTCCAATTTTTCTGCGTATATAATTGTCAAAGCCCAGTCTACATAATTTTTTGGGAAAAATCATTTCATACTTAAATTGTGATTAGGGCTTGTCCAAGGCCTAGTATCATGCTATGCAAACTGGTTGTGGTGTGCAGCAATGTAATTCCATGTGTCTCTAGTCACAGTTGAGGCCTCAGCAGTCCCCTGATGCTATTATACTCCAGGACAAGATTACATCAGCAGAAGACATGGATTTCTTGAGAACCATGTAGTAATAAAAAAGATTTCACCTGGGGGAAAGGACAGATTTCTTATTAACCTACCCTTTTTCCCAACCATTGTCATCAACATAACATCCTCATTGGTTTAAGGTAAATGCTGCCCTCTGAGTTATCTAAAGTGATCCTCATCAACATAAGATCCTTCTCAGCAGAAGACCAACAGTATTTTCTGAGTCATCCAGTAATCCCCTCACCGTCTTCCTCAATGTAAATGTTATCAATAAATACTGAGGTACAGGCTGTTTCATGGCTTTTTGTTTGCCATGAACAACTGGTCATTCCAGATCCCTGTTGCATTTCTATTTTGTCTCTTGCTCTTTCTTTTCACTGTGCATATAACACCTTGTAGGAGATTGGGGTCCACAAAGGGATGCTGTTACAGTTGATACATTGTGTCAACTTGAGAATTTTGGAAGTTTAACTGAAGGACTCAGCAGGGAGCCAGCATCCTTACTTTGTAAATCCTTACCTTGTGCAAGAGTAGGTCATAGAGGTATACCAGTGTTATACCTGCCCTGGAAGAAGAGGGGTGGCCTGTGTACAATGTAAGGGAGAAGAAGAGGCTTGTCCCTCTCTTTTGCTCCGACTGCTGCCTTGAAGTGTTGCTCCTGTGCCATGCCACCTTGCCTTGGAGCCAGCAGGTTGTGGACTGAAACCTCCACAAACTGAGCTAAATAAACCTTTCCTTCCTTCATTTTGGCTCTTGGTGTTTTGTTCCAGCAATAAGAGAAAAGTAACCAAGACAAGTTCTAATGTATAATAAGTGGAATTTTTTCATCATATGATAATAACATTTTGTTTAACTTTTTGAGGAACTTTGAAACTGTTTTCATTTCATTGCATCATTTCACGTTTTCACCAGCGATGTATTAGGATTCTAATTTGTACATATCTTCATCAGTATTTGTTTTCTGTTTTCTTACTGTCGCCATGCTAGTTGGTATAAAGTGGCAACTCATTGTAGTTTTGCTGTTTGTTTTTGCAGTAGTGAGGATTGAACTCAAGGTCTTTGACTGTTTTTATTACAAAATTGATTTTACAAATAATTAAGTTGCTCAGAGAGGGCATGAAGTTTTTACCCTCCTGACTTAGCTTCCCAGAGTACTGGGATTGCAGACCTGTGCCACTATGCCTGGTTTCATTATAGTTGGATTTGTATTTTCTAATGATTGGAGCTTGTTGGACATTGTCTTGTTTATATTTTTTTCATTGCTCAGACAAAATACCTGGTACCCAAAATGAAGGAAGGAAAGGTTTATTTAATTCACAGTTTGTGGAGGTTTCGGTCTGTAATCTGTAGACTCCAAAGCAGGGTGACATGGCAGAGGGGCAACAGTTCAAGGTAGCAGAGGATGGCAAAAAGTGAATGTGCGTGGGGAGAACAAACCTCTTTTCCTCCCTTATATTGTAAGCAGGCTACCCCACTCCTTGGTGGGTGTGGCACTCACAAAATCTCCTTGCCCTACTCTTGCACAGAATGAGGAGGTTTACAAAGTGAAGACCCTGACTCCTTGCTGAGTTGCTTAAACTTCTAAACTTATCAGGTTGAAACAGTGTATCAACCATAACAATCCACAGCTTGTCAGCTTGGCAACGAGACACATTTCTTTAGGCAGGTTTCCAAATTCAAAAACATACCTATTCTTATCATTTAACAACTTGAACATTATAACACAGGTTTAACAATCCTTAAGAATCAGCACTAAGTGTGTCAAAATTATGTTACATTTAAACCATTATTATTCTTCCCCTGTCCCTCCTCAGACTCATGCACATGTCTATATGTAAAAGGCGGTTAATCTGTCTCTAAAAGTTGCCAAAGTCCTAGCAGTTTCAGCATTGCTGAAAATTCCAAGTCCCAAAGTCTTCTCTGAGATGTAAACTTTTAGGCAGAAGTCCTGTACAAATGAAAACAAAGTTAAACACTTTCAACATTCAGTGGTACTAGATAAACATTTTCATTCCAAAGTTACAAACAGGAAGATATAAGTTTTGGACCAAAAGCATGTCCAAAATCCAACAGGACAAACATTAAGTCCTGTGATTGCACATCCAGTATCTGATGCAATCTGTGGCAAATTATCAGCTCCAAAGGGCTTGTATGACTCTAGCCTTATAGCACTAATGGTGATTGTAGCTTGCATAGCTTGTCTTGGGCTGGCTTTGCGTCTTCCTTGCAGATTTCCTTAGATGATCCATGTTACTGGTTTTTCCAAACTTTCACTGCACCTTTGGCTTCACACTCACAGCTTCACACATTGGCCTGTCAGAGGCACACTGACAGGGCTTCCAGGCCTTCTGAAATCAAGGTGTAAGCCTTTTAAACCTCAGAATTCTTGCATTCTGTATGCATCTAAAATGAGTACCATGTAGATGATGCTGAGGGGTGCTGCCAGTTAGAGCAGTAGCCAGGCTTTCTTCTTGCTTGACTGTAGAGCTCAAGTGCCTGGATTACTGGACACTCTGAATCCAATTCTGAGGAACAAATTTTCTATGCCACCACCATTCTGGAACATGGCACTGTGGCTTTCTCCTTAAAGCAGAGTCTTTCACTTTTGCAGTTTTGAGGCTGGAAAGGTTTGAGACTTGCTGCTTTTTGTGATGCTTTCAGGCCATCTTTCCTTTTCTCTTGTTTCTTCTCAGCAATCAAAATTTCCTCAGCTCTATCTTTGCAGTCCATAGCTTTATGGAGTTTCTTTTGTGGCCAGATTCACACTGTTTTAAATCATCCTGTTGGGTCCTTTGCTCTTGATTCCCAACACAGATCTGGCTCAAAACCCAATAATAGCCATTCCCCTGCTCACCATTAGACTGCCTTGAAATTTCTTTCTTTTTTTGGTACTCAGACAAAATTCACGACAACAAAGTATATCATGAAACCAACCAGTAATAAAAATTACAGAAACGTAGAATATGAAGCATCAAGATTCTATACTGCAATCTCCTCTTAAGTCATTCCAGCCCATATAAATAAAAACAAAAAGACAAGACTCAAAGACATTAAGTGATATGAAAGTCAATAAACATTATGGCTAAGATTATTTGTTCAACCCATCCCATTTATCAACATTTTTTTTTAATTTTCAAGAGAATAAGACTAAACAAAACAGAATTGAGCCAATCAAAACAAAACAAAACATGATACAAACTTCAAAACAAGACAATAGGAAATCAACAATGACTACCATAATGCCTCTTGTTATCTTCAAAGTAGCTGCCTGTACCATCAGAAATAATAAAAGCAAACAAAACAGAATAAAACCAACCAATACAAAACAATGAAAGCAATATAGGGGTTCAAAACAAGATAATAGGAAATCAACAATAGCTACCATAATATATTTTGTTATCTTTGAAATAGCTGCCCACACTATTTGATATAATCAAATCAATCAGAATAAAACCAAACAAAACAGAACAATGAAAACAAAGCATGGCTTCAAAACAAGATAATAGGAAATTAACTATGGCTACTGCTTTCCCTTTTCAGATGCTTTCCCCCTTTCATTTTCACAATATTCACTGTACATTTTGGATCCCACTCACTCTCTTATACTAGGGAGACAACACAGTGTTCACCCATGTGACACTGAACCATTCACCCATAAGCATCATCTCAAGTTGTATCCATTTACCTACAAGAGCCTTGAGATTATCTTCATAGCTGAGTAGCTTTCCAACTGTATAAAAATGCCGTATCTTTCTTATCCATTCTGCAGTTGATGGGCAAGCTACCCCTGCCTTTTCCTTATTCCCTGCCACACGGAACATTGTTTTCTCTCCTGTTACTTTCACTCTGTGAATTTCCTTTTGCATTAAATGTGTTTCTTGTACAAAGCATATTAATAGATCCTGTCTCCTGACCCACTCTGTCTCTGTTTCGTTTTATTGGTGAATTGAGGTCTTCTAAATTAATGGTTGTGGTCAACATGTACTGACTCATCTCTGCCTTACTATTTTCCTACCACTGGCTCCCTACTTCTCCCCTCCATTCAACTGCTTACCCTGTTTAGCGATCCCCCTCTGCTGCTATTCCTGGAACTGTGGTCATGTTTGTCTCTCTCTAGAATGTCCTTTAGTGTTCTTTGTAGAGTTGGTTTGGTGGTCATGAATTCCTTCAGTTGGGAAATCTTGTTTCTCTACTGATTTTTTTTAAATTTTATTTTACAAGGGGGTAAAATTAAACACAACAAAACAGAACAGAATGGGACATAAGAAAGCATAAATTTCAAAGCTAGACAACCAGAGATCTTCACTGTCTGTCATATTGTCTCTTGTTTTCTTCCAAATGGTTGTCCTTATCTTTGCATATGGGGGCTCATACTAAATAACATAGCCAATCTTGTCACAAGATGTGTAGTTCACTGGCTACCACTTGCTAAGCAGGGGGGAAGGAGAGGGGGGACACAGGGCGGGGTACAGGATGACGTGAGATGTCTGATTCTCAGCCCACACGCCGGCAGCATCACAGCTGCCCCCCAGAGAGGGGAGGAGTTCCTTGTTCTCCTGGCACCCCGAGTCAACCAAGTCCACCTCACAGTGCAGGTCCCGATGCACCAGGGTCTCTCTCCTTCGGGCCACTGAAAGTCTGCCACACTCTCAGCTGCCCCCCAGAGAGGGGAGGAGTTCCTTGTTCTCCCAGCA